>DVZL01001097.1:0-19082 GCA_018236625.1 Lasaia peninsularis
CAGCAGCACCGCGTATCGCGCCTCCGCTCGGCAACCAGCGAAAGACACTCGCACCGTTGGGAACATCCGCCTACAACAAAACACTACTTCATTCACATATAGGAGTACATATTCTAATTTAACTATGTTTTCAAAGACCTTATTTTCCTACATATACATATCCACATGCTAAATCTATTTGCTTAGTTGGCAGAGACTATCGTACCAACTGTCACGATTCCTAGATTCTTGCCTAGCAAGCTTCACATTTGTAACTCTATTCGTACTAGCACGCTGTTTTCGGAGACATGACACCACCCATTTTTACTAACGGTTCAAGAAACTCTCAATTAGTGTACAAAACAATTCCATTGCGGCATTGTTCCCTGTCTCCAAGCTCAGATCTGGCCTGGGAAACTGACATCATCCACTCTTTCTATGACTATGCCATCTGAAGAGAAAAGAAACGTATTCTACGAATAAGCGAGAGCAATATTAAAACTACAAGAAAAAGCTCTTCGTTCATTTTTTATCTATAAGTGTATGCAAGTCCTTTAGTTTAAATAGTGTTGGTACATGCAATAGTTGCGGGACAGTGCGTAAAAAGGTGACCGTATATAAGCGAATGTATATTAAACGCAGTATATCACAATGATATTGCAACGACTAGACATATTAGAGACCAAATAATGTAGTTTTACTTGTATTTCAATCCCATGCTTAAAAGGTCTATCAAAAGCTGCTCATAAATACTGTGATTGTGCAAATGTCACCTGATTTCCCATCGCCATATTACACCTACAATGTATTAGATTTCTCAGGGTTCCGACGACCTTCGCTAAAAATAAAGTCATCTGCAGACAAACGGCTGCCAATGCCGGCTTCCGAATTAAAAACCCGTCGCTACAATCGCACGTGTGAACAGTTACATAGTAATAATCCATTAAGCTGTCTTCGTAATCTTAATTTATAGTTTTGTGAAAGTTTTATCTATAGTATGTAGGACAAATCAGATTATTGGTGGCTATGATTACGTTTATGGTTAAATAAATAACTAGATAAGTTAGGGCATGTCAAGGTTTGCAAACGTTATTCATTGTAGGCAGATGTTCCGCGTCATAATATATAATAATCATAACGTTTATTTATACTTGTGAATGCATAATTTCGTACCTAATTGTTTATATTAAAAACAGGTTTGCTTATGTTTTGTTTTGTTTGAAGCAATTATAAACTAATTCAAAAACATCGCCCGTAAAATGCTAACGATATTAATTTGAATATTATTTGATCTGCTCATTTTGTAAAATAAAAATATCATCACGCCGTTATCTCCCACCGGTGTAGGTAGAGTAAGTATGTACACTTATGCACTCACGATTAACCAACAACATTAAGTCCCATGACGTGACAAGTCCGTCACCGTCAGGGCACAAACAATGACGGGCAATATTATATATTTCAAAACATAAAAAAACTACATGGGAACCAAACCCGGGACCTCGTGCGTTAATGTTGAATATCGATTACGTTCGACCACAGAAACAAGTTTGTGAATTTTTATTGTGTGATAAAAAATCCAAAACAATAGGTTTATAGTTATAGCCTAAATCGAAACTTAGGACTTTATGCGCAATTACAAAAAGGAATCGCCAAAACTTTACCATGACCCCTTTTCATAAAATACGACACATGCATGCATTGTAACAAATAAATATACTTTTACACCGTGATAAATATTACTGGCCGGTTTTAAAAGATAATTAAAAATAAATCTACGTTAATTACAATAATTTTAGAATACTAATATTACCTATTAATTACACGATCAAATATTTCACAGTAACCTTTTATTAATATTGCTTGGGCTATGATTAAATGAATAAATAATAAAAGATATGTAATATTTTAATAAATATGAATTGATTATAATATTTGTTATGATTTAATATTGACATGGAAGTAAGCAGCTGCCATTCGTGAAGTTTAATTATTTTGTGTCACGTGAAAAATAGCCACAAAAGTCATAAAATAGTAAAGTATTTGGAAAAGCGGTGACATCCATACTTAAGCTCATTGTGTGAGATTTGGTGGCAATGAAAAAATACACGATACACAAATTTCTTAGTAAAATTGTGCACTTAACTGAAGGAAAATCGTACAAAATTCGCAAAAATTTTATACTTTATGCGCATGAAATTCAGTAATTATGAAAAAAATCCGTCCATTTTTTCTCTGAATTCCGATAAAAAATATTTGAAAATCTCGATAGAACTGCTCTATCTGCTCTATTTGAATTTATATATTTATGTTTTTTTTTACTTTTAAAACGTGTTGTCTGCATTCATTTGGTGATTTAGGATTTATATTTTAAACGAATAAAAGTAATGCAGTCACACGTTTAAAAAAGACATTAAATTAAAACAGAAGTTTAATGAAAGTAAATGAGTTTGTCAAGTACGGATCTAAATTTAACAAACTCCATCGCTCATCACAGTCGAGAGAGGTCATTAAAATTTCTACGGTTGGCATTCATCTTGTATGCTTTATTTTTTATGTGTCACAAAGTTATTTTATCTCGAAAGTCGTAATATTATACAATCAACATAAATTACAGGATATGATAATAATAACCTTTACATTTTAATTAATAGCTACACAAAAGTCTGATACAAAAATAGCATTGTCAGAGGGTATCTGTATATTGTACAATATCTATCCATCAAGAGACAACTCACTGTCTTTCTCTAAATACTCCCCATCCCACTTCTATCTCAACATAATGAAATAGCGAAGTATAATCTTTTTTAATATATAGTATAATACAGCGAACAGGCACACAAGTTTCCTGATGGTAAGAGACAACCGTGGCCTATAGATACCATAGATGTTGTAGGTGCGCCGCTGCCCTATGGTCGGGCTGTTAGACCTTATGTGACTATACTCGTATTACAAATCCAAAGCGTTGTTTTTATTTTTTTTAGTTATACATAGTTGCCTGGTATTATTTATCGATGTCCAAATATAGATTGCTAACTGATCTGAATTTTTCGACAATCGTACGTTCATATTACGATGATTTTATGAATAAACGAATGACGAGCTTTGGCGTTTCTAATAAAAAAGTTTGAAAACGTCTAATGACTGGCCGAAATCTGACAAGCAACTGAACTAGATTAATGGACCACCTGTACGCGAAAAAAATACTGGCAACCCACAAAAGCAGGCACAGATCCGGACTAATGCCGGTGAGTTAATTACAGGGTGAAACGTAAACTAGGAAATCAAACAAATATGATGTATACGATTTTAATGCACCCCTAAATGGGTCGAAGCGCTTCCTGCCGGCCTCAGGCGATAACATCTCACCGCAGCTTATTTACAACGTGACCATTCTTAAAACATTTTTTTCATACCGTTAAATGCCACTTCTATAATTTTGATGGTTAAACAAGTGGTCATAGATAAGATAATATCCAGCAATTTGTTCATCGACTATGACAAGCGAACGTTCCGAAGCTTCCACCAGCTGCTTAGCATTCTGATTGACGTGCTGATAGAAAGTATGTTTATTGAAACCAAAAAATAGGAATATTAGCAGCTATAAAACTTGATCACACTGTCAATCCTCCAATAAGTGTAATAAATGTGGAGTGTAAAAGTCTCGGAGGCAGAACCCCGGTACAACTATAAACCACTATTGAAAATCTCGATAGAACTGAGAGGTGATCATAAATAAATCGTATTATGGTATGGCGTTCGGTATCGGGTAGGATCTCTCATCGGGTCGGACAATAAGTCGCTGTCAGACGCATTTATGAGGTCGTCGTTAAGGAGGTGTCGCACGGTGTCGCAGACGCGCGCCACCCAGCGCGACTGCGTAATGAGCAATATCCATCACCCAACACAATCCATACTAACTCTCGCAATACCCTATCGATAAATGTAATCATCGTGATGGATAATAAATGTTTATTTAGCAAAACGTTTTGTATACGCTGGTGTAATGATATTAACAAGCACGTAAGTGCAAAGTTTGCACAGTTGTTTAGTGATTTTATAACCATAACTCTGGATGATTATTATAAGTTGAAAAGCACCTTCACGCCTATTATCGCCGAAGGAAGATCCATGACTCGTAAGTCCAGTAGATATATTTTTTTATAGTATAAGACAGCGAACAGGCACACGGGTCTCCTGATGGTAAGAAACAACCGCGGCCTATAGACACCATAGATGTGGTAGGTGCGCCGCTGCCCTGTGGTTGGGCTGTTAGACCCCATGTGCAAGTCTACCGGCTGCCTTACCCTCCGGACCGGAACACGACAATGTCATTATGGCGGCAGGAATAAGTAAGTACTAGAACACCCACGATTAGCCAAGGTACTAGGACCCATGATGTGGCAGGTGACAGTCTATCGCCACTTCGGGCACATTCCAATCTTGGGCAATGTAATGCTTATTCAGAAAAATCTGAAAAACATTTAAAAAAAAGTAGCCCGACTTGGGAATTGAACCCTGGACCTACGCGGCTAACGGTCATAACAGGCGACAACCGTACCGTTACGCCACATAATAAAACAAACATAAAAATAAAAAATTGCATCCAATTTAAATAATCATCGCAATGAATCTTTGTGATTTTTTTATGTTTGTTTGTTTGTTTTTGCTTCATAAGTGCATAATCTGATATGTTAATGTTCGAAGATGTTTGACTGTTTAAATATTTGGATGTTCGTATTTTTGTTTTAAAGCGTTATCTTCCGAATCGACTTTATGACATTTGACACTGTTTATACGATCTAAAAGAAAACTACTTTCCCCGTGAACCCTTAAAGTCCATTAATATTGTAAAATCTTCGCATAATTAATTGCGTAAAGAATGTACGAGAAAGAATTTGCGGCGAGAGCTCCAGCTCATGACTGCACATAAAGAACATTCATCATCGTCTTCAATGATTTTATTTGTTTAAACTATATTATATTTTTTTTAATTTAAACTTTACTATACAATAAATAAATAATTTTGTACAAAAGGCGAAAAGAAAGTGTACGCTGATGCGACACAAATATTGTACTACATATTATTATCCTCTACATCAGTGTACTAATGATATCAATACGTTTTTATTTCCCTAACTGCGAAAACAAATAAAATCTTAAGAAATTTGACGATAATACGTACATGGGTATTTATTGTAGATAGGACAGAGAAGCTAGGCTTTGGGCAGCAGCTTCGGTTAAATGAAACTAAAGATTGTGAATAATTTATACTATGTTAATAACTACATATTATGTGTTCATCACACTACAACAAAGGAACTGACAGTAAAGATACAATCACTTTTTTTTATTTACATAAGGTCAAAGACTTAAAAATTCGTAACAATATTCACACACAGCCAAACACAAATACCTTATTTGCATTATGAGACAAATAAATTTTCATTTTTCACTTTGTAGTATAATTGTGTATTAATTTTAGGAGTACCTAAAAAGCTACCTGATCTCAATTATTTGCCAAGGCTATTAGACTTTACACATAGCAACTGCCATCAGACCTCTGTTATGTAACTTACAAAGCTGGGCCCAATTCTCGATATGTTGGTCCGGGTTTCGTTGTAGAATAGGCCAACCGCCTTCCACCCAGGCAACTCGTAAGAGGCGAGCACAGGGTCTATTGTCACCAACATCGTGACATTTACGATGTGGTAGAATCTTGCCACGACTCGCCCAGATTGGTACCACCGTATTACCTATTCCTGCCACAATAGCGGTAGTGCTCGACATTGTTGTGTTCTGGTTTGGAAGCCAGGGTAGCCGGTAAACTTACTCACGCAAGAGGCTTATCATCCCAGTCTCAGGTTGGCACCACACCATTTCCACCTTCGGTGGTGGTTTGGTGTATTTCTTACCATCAGGAAATCCGTCTACTTGTTTGCCTTTCATTATCATAAAAAAAATTCTGGTACACGAATCCGAGTTTCCTCACTATGTTTTTCTTAACCGTAACACTTAAAAATTCAAAACCACCACAATGGAGGTCCGAAACGCTAACAACTGGACTACCGAATTTCTAAAACTCTCCCAGTATTTTCGTATTAAAATACAATTAAAGTAAATATATACGTAACAAAACCAACAAATTGAAACCAACCGGTGAACTCCTTGCGGTAGGAAACCGCAATTTTGTGACGAATAAGTGCAATACGAAGAGGGTCGACAGTAGTTAGGCTTGTTTGAAGAGAAAACCAATTACGGGGTACCGCTTCCGCTAGAGGCGCGAAATTAACTCTAACAAAGACTTTTTTTTGTTATATTTTCGAAATGGCTCAAAAGATATTCAATTAAGTGTTCAACTCTTGAATTATTGGTATATCAATGTTATACACCGCCAATTATAATATATTGAGTTGTTCGATGATAAACATTTCGTAATTGTATATTTTTATTTCGCGTATTTGAGTTATGCAGTGCTAGTAGATATTAAATTCATACAAACTTTTATTCCCTTTGTGAAAATTTCTACCTTGTCCCCGTGTTGGTCTGGGTCTTGGTCCGGACTTTCATTCACCATTCCAGCTGTTCTGACTCTCTATTCAATTATTTTATTTTGCACATTTCATTGCAAGTTACATTCTTAAATAAAAATAGTTTAAGCAAACTGAAAGACTGTCAGACAATAATTAAAAAAAACTATTTTAGTATAGGTACCTTATAAACATAAATAAGCATTTAGTAAAAAGCGGTTATTTTAATGTACATACAGTGTATAGACACACCAATTTTATTTTCTTGTATAAATAAATAATTCGTAAAATTCCGCAATAATGACTATTAAAATATATCTACTCTAATGTATGGAAATGTTCAAAGAATCATTTATTCTATATAATTATTGATCGTAAATATACCTGGAATTAAAGATATTATATATTCCACAAAACTCTTTCTAGGATTGGAATCATAGTTACTTAATATTTATTTAAAACTTTTTTTTTTCACAGATAAAAAACAGTACAGAAGGTAAGCTTAACAGAGGTAGAGAAAATATATAAATAAAATGAAAAGAAAAAGGAAGACAGTGTACAAATTAAAAGTAAAAAATAAACACTACTAATTAACACGTGAACTAAAAATACATTTCAAAAAATGTTTTTCACATCACAAATTATCTTAAATTCCGTCAAATTAACAATTTACATACTCTTAATTAATGGAATTGGTGGAATTCCATTGTTTACATATTAAATACCAAAATAAATAAATAAATGTCCTATTTAATCGAAATATTATCGAAAATGCAGATAGTGGTACATACTTATACACCCACAATTAGCAGATTATAGGTTCCATTATCCCAGGGACAAATCCAATATCAGGCAAAGTTATGTTTCTCAGATAAACTAAAAAAACTTATAGAACAATTTGATTTATCCGAGAATCGAACCCCAGACCGCGTGCGTCTAAGTCAGATACTACGATCGACCATAGAGAATATTATTATTCAGCAAGCCAAGGTTGCCCAACTAATAGAATTATAATACCTCGCGTTTATGTATATGATATGCAGATGTATAATATTTATAATAACTAAATTAATATCAGTCATTAGTACACGGGAAGCCTTATTAAAATTAAAAGTTTTTTTTCAAGGCTGTCTGGTGGTTGACGACAATCTTTACAGTCAGTAATATAATAAAGTGTTAACATATTTTGTTAGTATCATATGGCAAGAACGTCAAACTGACATTTATGGAGAATCCTCTAGAATGTGTGACTATAACGAAGCTAATAGTACCACCTGGAGATTAGTTCTAATAAGAACCTGTCCGAAATATTAAACATCTATCTCTTCCTCAAAGGGTCTATGTCACTCTTACAAAGCCGATTTTTTGACATAATTAACTCCACAAAACTGACAGCAAGAGAGGTTGTTTAGAAAGAATTAGCTATTGCTAATTTAGTATTCTAAATATTCACCACAGGTCGTTGTTAGGAGTGTAATGGCCAGATAGCACCTTCAGCTTCATAGTGAAATATTGGATATTTATTACTCATTAAGCAAATAAAAAAGATCAGAGGGGTTAGAATCAGCACTAACATCTCGACGCGATCGTGTCGTTTCATTCGAAATGTCTAACTCAATAAAAATAGTACAATTTTTTGAGTTTGACATTTCAAATCGCGCATAACGACACGATTACGTCGAGACGATAGTGCTCATTCTAACCCCCCAGTATCGTAACGATATGATTAGTATTTTTTTATATGTATATAGATATAAGGTCAAAGACTTGAAAACTCGGAGCCACATTCACACAGCCATTTACAAATAACCATTTTGCATTAAGAGACAAAGTTATACATTATCATTGTTTACTCTGTGGTTTAATTTTATATGCATTTATTATTGTTATATTATTACAAGTAGCACCAAGATTATTTTTGAAAATAAGTAATTTAAATAAGTAGACAACGTTCTATCTTTAAATATGTAAACACCAACATTATTTTTGAAAACAATATAATATTTATCGAGAAACTTGTGTATTTCAATTAATAATACAAACTTTTCTCCATTTTTTGTATTTAATTATTGCTTAAAACATTAATTTTATTCATCCATTATGTCTGAAATATAATCCAAAACATTATAACTGAATTTACGTTCAATATTTGTATATAAAATGTATGTTGTAAATGGCCAGCCATTAGAAATAACATAGTCAATCCTAGTTAGAGCTGATTTTAATTATTAAAACTATGCCTGGTATAATGGTAAATAGCCTAACTATCTACTATAAAAAACTAGTCTTTGTCCGAGGCTTCACTCGCGTTAAAAATAAAAATTAGAAAGAGTCAAACGTAACCTACTTATGTCACTCTCCATTCCTTCAACTATCTCCACTCAAAAAATTACCTCAAAGAAACACACGCACACACTTATTTATTTATATTATTAGTATATATGCTAAATATTCTATTTTAACAATAAACGTGTAACGCCTCAAATATCTTTTTTCACAAAATACAGTTGTCAATCACAAAAAAATCTAAATGTTTTTAAGTATATGAAAGCAGATGTCTCTTCGATTAATATAGCCGCTAATGCTAACTGCCACGTAGATGAAGCCGTGGGCCTAATCTAGTGATACCTTACAATTTGCAAATTGGGAATAACTGTCACAACTGTCAGTAGTCGCGTGTGACCTGTCACGTATCTGTCACTCACCCGTCTCGTTACGTCGCCACGCGGCGCCCTCTGAGCTTAAACTTATAATTTAAATAAGTAGACAACGTTCTATCTTTAAAATATGTAAGAGGGTTTTGTGAAATATTTTTAATTTTTAACTGTTTTTGTCATGAACGAGCATGGTTGACATTTACATTTTTTAGAGTCGAGAGGTGACGATAGTGGGATAATTTAATAATTTATACTAATAACCTATATCGATACGGAAGAAAAAAATTAAGTCAGTTTAAGGAGATAGAGACAGAAAGATTAGATAGGTACCACCGCTTTTCTTTTTACACAGCAAAGATTTTTATGGTTTGAGAGATGAAATAGTACGCTATTTCAGATTCAGGTTGACAACAAACTATTATCTATATGATTGATGTGGTAAATGAAGGGTGATAATTCAGCGTGTAAGTAGTTTTAAGAATAAAAGCTTAAGCTTTTATTAAGATTTTGAATTGGAATATATTCACGAGAGGTCCCTTGCGGGGTAGGCAGAGAGCATCAACTGATAAATGTCACAATCCTTGCTTACTTGCCTAGCTTTCTCCACGTCCATTAATATATTCATTTAAACACACCAGTTGCGAAGACTCTTGATACCACCCTCGGGCAATACGGGAGCTATTTGTTCATGGAATGTCAACTTAAGTCGGGTTCCTACCCTACAGCCATCCACATTCGCATTATATATCTGTTTTGTCATTATATTCCACAAATATACTTATCTTTGTAAATACATATATTATATTTGTAAGTAAATAAATTTATTTTTATATCTACACTCATAATTGGTAAAGTAGCCGAATTCGAGCGCTAGTATTGCAAAAATATTTAGAAGATACAAAACCAAAATCTACGTTCCAAAATCACAGGCCTTTTTGACATTTTTTTATAACAAAGCAAGATCTGATCTACGTATCACTTAATACTTACTACTAAGTACATTCGTTAATAATTGCAAGATACGAATTTTTGCATAATTACTTGGACAACAGACATTAAATCTGTCAGAAATAAAATTACTGGCATAGAAATGTCATCTGTCAGTGCCTAATAAAACAAAATTTTAAAAACATAAATAATTTGACATTTAACATCTTTTGTCGTCTCCTGGGCTATCGTAAAATATTTTATTGCTCCTCTAAGGAGGGTCTGATAACCTGTCAAATATTCAAGTGTTATTTTTATAGCTCCCAAAATCTTTTTCGTTGTTCGGTAACATTAATTTGTTACAAAATTCCTTTTATTCTAGAACATTCCATTTTTCTAGAAAACAATTTTATTTCTGACGGAAGCAATTTCATTTTGTAGTGTCTTTTTACTTATTATATAATTACCATTTAAAATATACAGAAATATATTATTTGATAATTAAGTCATTTATACTGGCCATAAAACAAATATTGAAACTCCATGCCACGCTCTTCATCAGCAAGTCTATATGATGTCGTTTGCATGAATAGTAACGAAGATTATTAATGGTAAAAGTGACGTTTTATAAACGACCGATGTCTATGGTAGCCACGCTATGGGGCGCCAAAGAGAAACGTACAACTAATTAAATATTTTTTAAATATTTTGGAGTTCCATATTGAAATATTCAGAAATATAGACTCTCACTGTCGATTGCATGGATTAGTAACAAATTATTTTGGATCTTAAGTTTCAAATTATTATTTCATTTTTCTTCTTTCTTGGTATTCATTTTTTAATAATCTCACTTGGATTCGTCAGGTGTAGAGACTTGAACGATTTTATTATGCCCAGTATCTACCTTTATTATTGAAGAATTTGAGAAGAATATTTTAGGTACTCGGGAATTTATGTTAGCATTTGTGTCTACGTACATACAGGCGCATGGTCGGGTAATAAAACAATAATTATTATTAGAACAAAAAAAACATTTTTTTTTCAAAATACGGAACCTCAGTCAGGTAAGCCCGCTTCGTGTTTGACAGTAAAAATTGTAGCCAAACCAGTAATATTTGATATAACATACAATGCTAATGATGGGTACAGCATTAACGGGATGCCTTCAACACGTTATTTATAAAACACCTGTAGTAAGTTTCCTGTAGACATCTTCTGTAATTTGAAATATTATAATGATATTTAAAAACTATAAAAATATTAATTGCTTTGGCGCCAAAATACTTCAAATACTAGTTTTTATTCGCTGGTTTACAACGTTACCTACTTGTACAAGTATTATAAATGTGAAAGTAGCTCTGTTTTTCTTTTCGTAACTATGCCTATGATGCGGTTTTCTCGAATAGATAGAGTGATTGAAGAGGAAGGTTTTTATGTATATAACAAGTATAGTATACAAGTGCGAAGGTGGGGTAGGTAGCTTGTACACTTGTAACTTGTGTTGTGAAAAATGGGGCTTTGGGTATGCTTATTATTAGAGAGTTCGATTCCCGGTTACTGTTATGTATGAGTTTAGAATTTAGAATCTTGAGATAGGATTCGTTCCCAATTTTGCTACGGAATAGGCACCTGACACATCTTGGGTCTTAATATCTTTGGCTAATCGTGGGTGCGTAAGTAAGTACTGTTCACGACACCGCGGATATGAATATAACAATATTTATTTATTTATTTTGTTTATAAAAATAATAAAATTGGAGTGTCTGTAAGTAAAATTAAAATAACCGCTTTTTATCAAATGCATATGAATGTTTTTTAAATGTTTGTCTATCTGTTTGTACCCGCTAATCTCTGAAACGGCTGGACCGATTTGACGAGACTTTCGCTGGCAGATATCTAATGTAAAGGCTAATAAGGAAAGGCTTAGGCGGACGAAGTCGCAAGCACAGCTAGTTATAAATATTAGGTACATAATAAAAATGAATGTCCAATAATTAACTCAACAAAAGGAATATAGGATAAATTACGGGTAAATGTTGAAATATGGCTAATGTTTGTTTCTGAGTTTTGAATTACAGAAAAAAGTGGCATAAGTGTTACAAAGTGATTTACACTTTCGAGAAGCTTCTATCGCATTTGTCGTTAATCAAATTAACACTTGAGAATATTTTATTGAATACTTTATAAACAAACACTTCTTTTTGTTATTATTGTTTTGATGTGACAGCGAACACGCTCACAGATCCCCAGATGGTATGGACAACCGTGACTTATAAACACCATAGATGTTGTAGGTGCGCTGTTATCTTATGGGTTGTTAGGCATGATATGCAAATCTACCGATCCTCCCGATTGGAACACGACAATAACATTATGGCGGCAGGAATAAGTAGTGCGTTGAACCCTAACCGGACGGGTCGCTGCATAGCACTCCAGTGACCCATTTAACCTATGCTTGCCTCTTATAAACTGCCCAGTAGGAAAACAGACCATCTATTATGCCTAGAGGAACCGGACCAACATAAAAAAATATTTATTTTACTTTTATTTTTTAATAGATAATACCTTTTACTTTTTATTAGATTAAAAAAAGTACGATTATTTTTGAAAGCTAGAGCTTCTTATGTGGTGGTCTCATTAAATTTTATCAAGATCGTGTGATTATTAAGTTATATTTAGTAAAGAGTATTTAATTGACTATGACTTCTCATAGCCATAGTCATAAATAATACTCATGACTTTTTATTTTAATACGAGATTCAATAAGAAAAAGAAGTTATGAGTCATTCTACTTTTTGATGAAAAAAATAAATTAATAAAATTTCCAAATTTCTTTAATTATTTTTGTTTTATTATAATAAACAATAGAAAAAATGAATATGAAAATTAAAAACAGTGATCGTATCCTAGTACTTTCTGAGAAAACGACGTAAATTAAAAATAAGAGGCTCACAGAAATGGTGCTGAACACTACAGATATGACGATGTTTTATTAAAAGTATGATAAACAACAACAAAAAGAAATAATTCTTCATTCAAAGTATTGATTGGAAAATCACATTGGGGAAATAAAATAAATTCAACTCTAATTTAAATATAAAACCTAACAAAAAATTCTAATATTTTGATCACAGAAATGACGTCACAAATGCTATTCTTTCACTATTAGTCACTAAGTGTGAAATCGCTGCTATACGCTAGGCGGTTGTGTTGCGGAAGAACGGCGTTCAGGTGATGACGGAAACTGGAGGTGACGAAAGAAGAGTTCCTTCAGTTATATTCTCAAATTCAATATTAGAGAGTGACGAAGCAAGGCCACTTTCATATCTGATTTGAACAGGCCCTCTGTTAATGACACCTATTTCGTAATGAGAACAAATTTGATGAGGATGACAAATTGAACAACATAATTTTCGTGCATGAAGAGGTGCTGGGCTATTTTGACTCCAAGTACATTCATAGTACCTTTCGACCGTATCTTTGTAGCCACAGCTTTCTTACTGTTCTTTTAGCTCGAAGTGTCAACTCAGAAATGCATTTATTAATCCCTGTACTTTCTTTTGCCTACTCTTTATAGTCATTCCTTGGTCGAGTGGCTAGCGTATACGCTAAACCGCATCCACTAACCGCGAGGCGCGGGTTCGATTCCCGACGGGGACAGACATTTGTGTGATGAACATAGATGTTTGTATATCAGGGTCTGGGTGTTAATTAAATTTATTCTTGTATCCATTTAAGTATTTCTTTGTATTAGTATTGTTAACTAAAACCCATAACACAAGCATATAATTTGCTTACTTTGAGGTTAGATCAATTTGTGTGATTTATCCAGTAATACAAGTTAAATAAATAAATAAATAAGTTATTTATACATTTATTTATTTTATTTAAATTGTTCTTTTGTGTCTTAAGTCAGTGACGTCTTATGGCAAGTTTTACTTGCTTTTTACGCCTTGTGTCATTGTTGTTTTTCGTTTTTTGAGTGCGGCTAAAAAAATAACTAGTAAATTCAGTGATCACATAATTATAACTGTTATTGAAATGAATTCATATAAAATTTAACATTCTATTAATTATTATATCATAAATATTTTTTGTTTAAACTCTAACGGTAACTTTTTAACGAAAAAAATAATAATTTCTGTTATATAACGTCATTTCTCTTGCAATATGATCACGGAACGTGACGATCACAGAAATGATTAAATATGAAATTACTCGCACATTTGGATGCAAAGACAAATTCAAACCAGTTGACTCTAACGTGTATTATAATAAACAACGAAATAGTTACCACCCCCGTGTTATTGTTTAAGATTTTAGTAAATTTACGCTTTTACAACCTGAACAGAAATGAAACACCAACTTTTACACACTGATAATTACTAATAACATTGTTTTCTATTAAAAAACCAATGGTTGTACCGTTTACTGTATAATCGCTTCTCGGATAACAGGTGCTATAGTGCTGTCAATTTATTAAATTTCATTCTTAAAAAGAATGTTACTAGTTTTCTGTTATGAATTATTTATGATCAAAGAAATGATCGAAAATTTGTAACAAAAGTAGAATCTTGTAAATTATATTGTTATTCCATAATGACTAATATATTTTTGATCGTATTATAAACTAGTTTATATTATTAAAATATTAGCGATATTAAGAATATAAAAAACTCGCACTATATAATTTTTTTTCTTACCTTAAGTTGGTCACCTGTGAAATGCACAGATGACAGAACGTGACAATTGGACTTTCAAATATTTTTTTAAAGATGAAGTTTTTATCCTATACCTTTTATTGATAAACGAGATGAAAACATCGATGTCCCATACTATATTCAAAAATATAAAGAGATATCAATTCATTTATATTTATTTTTTTGACAGCACACTTTATTTGCAGTAGAATATAATGACCCTAATACATTGTAATATTTATTTAAAGTTTTATTTTAAATGGTCGGGAAGTTTATTGTAAGTTAAATGTACGAGTTCGAGTCCGACTCGCACTTAAATCGAATTAACAGTAATAAAGTGTAAGTAATATATTAGGCAAGAATGTTAAGCATTTGTGACGATCGCTAGACGTAATAACAATATACATAAATTGTTACCAAGTAACCTCTTTCTACTTCTCATAATGACTTCTACGAACGAGGTTTTCGTCTGAGTCAAAATCATTTTTGCTTCAAAACGAATACGTCCCTAATATTAAATTAATAAATAAACAGCCCCAAATATTTTGGAGCTTCGGTGGGCCAGTGGTAGGTGCCTCGGACTTCCGTTGCAGGTCGGGTTGCAACCTGGACTAGGTTGCAACCCGACCATCTATCAATGAGTATTTCTAACTTAAGTACATTTTCTTAGAGCTCTCAGTGAAGGAAATTGTCGTAAGGAAACTTTTTTTTATGATATTGGAAGACAAACAAGCAGACGAATTTCCTGATGGTAAGAAATACACGTCGCCTATAGACACCAAAAGTACGTTGCCATCCTGAGGGTGGGATGGTAAGCCTCTTGCGTGAGTAAGTTTACCAGCTACCCTACCCTCCAAACCAGAATACGACAATGACGAGCATTGACGCTATTGTGGCAGGAATAAGTAAGGCGGTGATACCAATCCGGACGAGTCGTTGCAAGATGCTATCACCTAGTCACTGTCATGGTGTTGGTGACAATAGATGGTGCTCGCCTCTTACGAGCTGCCTGGGTGGAAGGCACTAAGCCTATTTTACAATGGGACCCGGACCAACACGGGAAACTCGGAATTTGTGTCTGTTAAGGCGATGGACTTGCCACCTGTCATATCATTGGACCTAACATCGTCGGCAAATCGTTGGTGTATACCGAATAAATTTAATTTCTATACCCGTAAATACGACTATCTCTGTTCATCGCACAAATGCTTGCTTCCGTCGGAAGTCGAACCCGAGCCTAAACTTTTATTTTTGCTATACTTTTAGGAATTCATTTATGGCTTATTTATATATTCAGATTCCGATAACATACACTAGGTATACATGTGGTATTCGTCGACAGAAGAATAAATTTACCACTGGATCGGAAACGCGACAGCCACTGAGAAGATTCCGCCAAATATATAGCGGTTTTTTTTATTTTATACTTAGTTAAAATATAGATTAGTTATTCGAAAATATTTAAAACATTGATATACTCGTACCTTAGGACAAAATGTAATAACATAGTATAATTATTTATTTATCTCAAAAAATATATCGTTACGCCTATATTTCTGAAAGGATGTGCACCAACAATAAGGTCAATTTAGGCAAAGTTACGTTTTTCAGATGAACTTAAAAAATTCAAAGAACAAGTTGCTCTACTGGGGAATTGAATCCGGGACCTTTTACATCAAATTACACTGGATTGAGAGGCAATTTATTCATGTTATTTTTTAAAAGTATATACATGTTTAATTAAACATTTCACTCGTTTTTAATTCTTGGGTCTTATCATAAAAAAATAATAGTTTTCAACTTATCAAAAAATAAAACAATATTAAAATGACCTAACGTCATTTTGGTATTTTTTTTACCGAGCAAATCGTGATAATTTTTTTATTGTATCATTAACTTGAAATTTAATTTAAATTATATAATTACCAACCTTTTTTACAAATATATAAATGAACAAAGTTTTATTATTTCACTAAGTGCATAATTTGAAGATACAAAAATATCTATGGTTGTATTTTGAAAGCTAAAATGAATGTTAGTTGTAAAATTTGTGTGATATTTCTATATATAGTACGCGATTTGCATATGTAGGAACTTATAACAACAACCTACCGTCATCAAGCGACCGTTTGGTGGTCGGTGAGTTGTTCCAGACACAACGCGCGCTTCTTTCAGTAGTTGTCACTACACTGAAAATCTCTGGTCATATGTCAGCATCCTCAACCGCCCGAGCCTTCACGAATGTCTTCACTAATTTATTTACAACTTCAATAATGTTACAATGTGTATATATTATTACTTATTACATTTTAACATAGATGACTGGGAATTCCGAATACGTCACGGTTATGTTACAAATTTGAAATGTGTTACTCTCAATGTAAGATAGATCATGTTAAGATTAATTGGTGATTCTGTATATTAAGCTTTGATCATCTCTGTGGTCGAGCATACTTAGTGTCAACTTGTTTAATACGTTTTTTCAGTTTGAAAAGCATAACGCTGTCTGGAGTAAGTTTTGTGCCCGGCATGGCGATGGACTTGCAATTTGTATGACAGACCTTCTTGGGACAGATTTTGGGACCTAATATCGAATAATCGTGGGTGCATAATGTACTTCAGGGATATAGGCGTAGCGATATCATTGCTTGTTATTTATTCTTATAAAATCTTATAAAATTAAAATTAATTCAGAAAATTAATATATTTTTAATATTTTTATATTGCTTAAACAAATAAATTTTGAGTAGACAGGACAATTTGTTTTTAGGAGGGTTACACAAACTTAAAAGCAGTAAAATTGTAAAAAAAATGACTTCAATGTTGTAATCGTGTCTTCTCAATAACTTTTTGTTTTTCATAATATTTTATTAATCGCTGAACCAATTGTTAAAAATGTATACAGGACTAACTCTGAAGTATAACTTTTCTTACAAAGTAAGAATTATCAAATTTAAATTAGCGTAGTTATTACGTAATGTTCGAAGTTGGTTAAATATATGTAAAAGCCAACTGTTAAAAATGAGAAAGGGAATGCTTCTATTCTATACTTATTATTACATATAGAAAGAATGAAAGATGAAATATTGACATATCAGATATACAATGCGAAAGTGGATGGATGCAGGTACCCCGGCCGGGGAGACCTCGGTTGACATTCCACGACTAAATAGTTCGAATATTATCCGAGAGTGGTGTCAAAGGTCTCCGAAACCGGCGTGTGTGTATGATGATTAATGAACGTGGAGGAAGCTAGGCAAGTGTGCAGTGAAACTTGGCACTCGGTGCTCTCTGCCTACCACGAAAGGGATCTGGCGTGATGATATGTATGCGCGCGTGTGTGTATTTACCGGCTTCGCTTTTTGCAAAATCAGGGATTAAACTAAGTCAAACATGTTTTTCATTTAAAAATATGTAACGTGGAACTTTAACTTTTTTAGTTTATTTTATTTTGTAAAAATATAAAATATCACATGTGATGATTGCTGAGTCATTGAAACTCAGTAACTGACTACTAGCGAACTTTCTTTTCTTTCATCTTATCCTTATCTAGGGGATTGACAAGGACACCAGTTTGCCAGCTAACCTTTACAACCCAGAAAAGAAACAAGGCCCAAACCTAGATTAGGTCGATTTCAATGAATCACGGTTTCCTTACGATGCTTTCCTTCCTTCCTTGTAAGTTAAAAAAATCATTGGTACATGGCGGGGTTCGAACCTGCACCATCTCCTCTTTATAAGAGTTTACACATTTATAAATCGAGATCTGCTGAACCAATTTTAATGGTTTTTGATTCGTTGGATTTGTCCTCGCCACGAATAGCAGAATACATCTTAAAAACAATAAAAACTTGATGAACATATAATTAAGAAAGTTGAATAATTTTCAACAAACGTTTAGTACATGTCAAACATTTGTTGTCCATCTTGTCAAATACTGTAAGTAATGATTGACATATTTTATTATTGTCTATATTTTTTCAAATCAATTAACAAGATTGAGAAGTAAATTAAGAAGATTCATAGAAATTCCTCAAATATTAATTCGTCCGTACAAAAATAACTTCAAATGTTTAACATTTAGGCGTGCGTTCAGAAAAAGTTTCTATTTCTGAAAATAATTTGTAAGATTTATTCTACAGGGTAACGATAAAATATTTTTGTATTTTTTTAATTTTTATTCCCTTCTGTAGATATGTATACATCATAAAAAATACTTTTCTATATCTATCCATATTAATATTTATTTTGTATCATTGTATTATGTTCATCAAAGCCTAAATTAGTTC
>DVZL01001098.1:0-19080 GCA_018236625.1 Lasaia peninsularis
ATGGAATAAAAACCTTTATCATTACAATACAAAGCTAAATTTCGCGAAGTTTTGTTAAATTAGTATAGCTCAGTTGGAAAATCCCGGGTTCGAAACCCAGTCCGGTCGTTTCTTTTTTTTCTTTTTTTTGAGTTCCTTCTTTTTGTGAGAAAACTGTTCCTGGAGGCCTACAGAAACAAGAAAAACAAAGTAAATTATATCAAATACAATTTAAAAAAAAATGTGATGTACTAACCAAACACCGAACAAAGCTCGGTCATCCAGGTACTGAATATAATAATTAATTAACACATAGTCCGATTTCGTGTATTTCCTGATAATCTTAGATCACTTCCACTTAAAAGATTTCGTAAGAAGGTATTTGACTTACTGTTAGAGAAAACTTATTATAGCATAAATTATTATTTTAAAGATAAGATTAAGTATTTATTATTGATATATTTAGTTTAAATTTGATTAAAGTAGTCATGGTTGCCGGTGAGTTTTGTTTCGCTGTTTTTTCTCCTGACTGGCTAGGTTTGGAATCAGTGGTAGCTTATGGTAAGACAGGATTAAAATAAGTCGGGTGTAAATTAATGATTTTAAATAACAAGATAATTAGTTTTATAGTTAATAAATAAACATAAATTATCTATGGGTTAAAATATTTGCACACAACATTGTGGTAGAATATGTTGGTATAATTAAAATAAATAATTTTCATTTCATTTCACAGTTTAATTACTATTCTTTAGTAGCTAGGAGGTAGGTATGTGGAGGTGTCATATCTAATGAAGCTGCCATTTTGTAAATTAAACAACAATACTAACTTAAATGGTCTTGTTTTTTCAGGTGCTGGATCGAAGGTGTGGACACTCCAGAACTAGCAGCTGCATGGAATTCTAGCGAAATTCTGGCTGCAATACCTCGCCTACCTTCAGGAGCTCTAGATAATTGTCAAATGTACTCAGAAGATAATACTACAATAACTTGTTCAAAGTGGGTGTACGACTCAAGATATAGGACTTCTTCGCGTGGTATCGAGTGGGATCTAGTCTGTAGCCAAAGATGGAGAGGAGCTATTGCTCAAACCATTTTCATGTTAGGAGTATTTACGGGAGCTGTATTTTTAGGAGGCTTAGCAGACAAAATCGGTCGCAAAACCGTTTTTTGTTGGTCGGGTGTTCTCCAATTAATCATAGGTGTAGGGGTCGCATTTGTACCGGAGTACTGGAGTTTTTTGTTTGTTTTATTTTTATATGGAATATTTGGCTCAGCCGGTGCTTACATTCCTTCATTCGTATTAACCATGGAGATAGTTGGTGCCAGTAAACGAACTATATGCGGTGTCACATTCCAATGTATGTTTGCTCTTGGTATCATGCTGGTAGCCGCCTGGGGCGCTGTAATAGATGACAGGCAAATTCTCCAAGTTGTCTATGGCCTTCATGGCCTTCTTTTGATACCTCATATTTGGATTATGGACGAGTCACCTCGTTGGTTATGGGCTCAGGGAAGATGCAAAGAGGCGGTAGAGATAATACAAAAAGGCTTAAAATGTAACAAATCTGACGAAGTGTTGGATAGAGAAAGTTTAATTTCTCGAGGGAAAGCAGTGTCCTCCAAAGCCGTGAATGAGCCATCCGCAAGCACTTTGGATCTTTTTAAGACACCAAATTTACGTATGAAAACATTAAATGTGTGTTTGTGCTGGTTCGCAAATTCTTTAGTTTATTACGGTTTAACATTGAGCACTGGAAAATTGGAAGGTAACCCATATTTAATAACAGCCGTGTTTGGTCTCGTGGAGTTTCCCAGTTACGCTGCCGTTATCTACTTTTTGGATGTTTGGGGCCGCAGGTCATTAATTAGTTCAATGATGTTAATAGGAGGCTTTGCGTGTATGATAGCTGCATTTGCACCAGCGGGCACGACGTTGTCGACCGTCGTCGTCATAGTTGGAAAATTATTTATCGCTGGTTCCTTCGCTATTGTTTACAATTACTCGGCCGAACTATTTCCAACAGTTGTTCGAAATTCTGCAATAGGTTTAGGTTCAATGTGCGCTAGGTTATCCGGCGCTTTGACGCCTTTGATCACGCTTCTAGACTCCTTCAATCCTAAGATCCCTGCTGTTACGTTTGGCCTAGTTGCAGTAGTGTCAGGATTTTTATGCTGTTTCTTACCAGAGACCATGAATCAGCCGATGCCGCAGTCTTTAGCCGATGGTGAAAACTTCGGTAAAGGTGACACTTGCTTTACCAGTTGTTTAGGAAAAAATCGCACTAGGAGAGACTCTGTAGCGGATAAAGTACCAGAAGTAATGGTTCCTTTAAAAGATACGAAAGACGCGTAAATTTTTGTTAGAACAAAACGGATAAAATCAAAAGAATCCGTCCAATAAAATAATATTTGGGTACTAGATACCATTTTTTCTAAAAATATTTTAGAAAATGTGATAATTATTATAATATATTAAACGAAAAGTTTATTTTTACGAAAACGTGTTAAATATTTTTTATGGTAAATAATAGTTGCAAATTTATATTTATTTTATATTTGGTATATAAATAATATTTTTTAATAATGTTATTTTTACGTTTCTTTTTATTGTATAATTGTTACAAGATATTGAAAAAAAAAAGTTTGTTTTTTACATTTATTTACGTAAGTAGACATTGTAAATAAAAAAGTCACCAAATACATGTCTGATAAGATTAAATATCCACTTAATTACCTTCTTAATAATATGTACACCTACACTTCAGATGGCACGCGGATTTTATACCGCAGCCTTAGAATGAAAGTGACATTACTCAAAATTCCTGTAATATGTGATTTTACCATTTTTGCTATAAATATAAACTTACATTGTAATTGTGTACCTACTCAAAAGGCTAATCCACAAGATCCGTTAAATTCAATCGTTTTCATAACTTGAAATATATAAATCAAGATGACGTATTCAACGCTATAACTTTTGATAATTCACAAATTGAATTTTTTGGATTCGGTCATTTTCATTTTGAGGGTGCGATAAGTCTATTAATTGCTTAGTTTATATAACTTTGTATTTACGTACCTTATAGTCAATTAAATATTGTTACCTACTGGTTAAACTTTGACATACAATCTCTAATTAAATAAAGTGGGTATTTAACATTATTATTACCTATGTTTTCTAATGCGAGATATTTATAGATGATTTTTAATCTACTTTAAAATAACCTTTATCTGTACCTATTCAGCACAGTTTAACGATAGTTACCAAATATTCTATACCTGCACTTGTGCCTTTATATCTTAAAAAAAACAAATAGTGCAAATGTTTGTGCCAAAAATAAAAGTACATGACCGTCTTTAATTAAATAAAATAATAATAAGTGTTTGATTATCTTCTCTTAATTATAATATTTAAAAAATCCTCAAAGTACCTACCTTATACCTACATACTTATCCATATGCACCTGAGTTCCCGCATAAGGTACCTACTGCAACATTAATTATATCTGATACCTAATCTTAGTCAATAACATGCAATATTAAAAACTCAATTATTAGTGATATTAAAGAAAAATGGAAATAACCGACTTCAACTTCATCGTAATGTCGTCTAAGTTTTTTTCATTGCCATAATTTTTTTTCAATAATTACAAGAATCATCAAAATTCATCAGCAATTAACAAAAATAAAATAAAAAAAAACTTACATGAGTTGAAAGCCTCATTTTACAATAAAATGAGATGTAGAAAATTTAATTGAAGAAGAAATCTCTTCGCCTGATTAAGTTTAAATATTATTATTTTTGTTAATCGTTGTTATTGTGCAATGCACCTACTTAATAATCCTTCCGTTATGTAACCAGAACGCCGCGCAGCACCGGGTGATGTTCGATCTCCCGGGAGATAGCCCCCAGTGTTGACCACAGATTACTTTATATGTAGCAAGCTAGTGTTGACGTTGTAGAAAATCCCCTCCATATAGATAATAAATTTACGGGCTAAGCACTCTGCTCGCTCAAAAAGTTCAGTGAAGTTGTAAGAGGCACTCGGTTAGCAATCTATACTAAAAATTGAAATTTACCATATGATTGTTACAAAACAAAAATATAATTATTATTTTGCAAAATTCCGCCGAAAAACACAGTAATATTGTAAGTACCTATATCTTTTTTTATTATTTTATTTTATCACCATTTAACTTGATCGAATTGCACAATGCTACCCACTGTGGTTTTTGGCGGAATTTTATAATTATCCTTTTATTTAAATATGGGTTTCCGCAAAGTAACGCCTAATTCAAGTAAAATCTAAATAAAAAAATGTGGACTTCATTTTCAAAATACATAATAGTTAACAATAACATCCCATCAATCATTTTACTTGAATGAAGGTACCTAGCCGATACTTTCATCAGATTATTTATATTTTTTGATTATCAAAGTTCCTACTTATCTACATAAAATTGCGTATGATATGAGTGTTAATAATGTTACATATTAAGTGTTCATCAAATTGCATATGTTTAATGAGTAAATACTGAAGTTCATTTCATACAAAGAAAACTAATGTTCTTCACAAAATAACGGCCCTTGTCGGGATCGAAATTGTCTTGTCAGTGCCGTTGGGCTTACGCTGAATCGGCAAGCCGCAATCCGTAGATTTTTTTTAAGAAATAAAGATATTTAAATTAAACATTTGTTAATACTTAATTTGTTCATAAACTTTACCTAACGCTGAAGTTAAAAAGGTGCGTTGTAAACATGAAACATATCACTGCGCAAAAAGTAATATTTGGTCTTATGATATAAAAATAAAATAAAAAATATCGTCACACACATATGCCTGAAGGGGTAGGCAGAAGTACATATTCACCCACGATTAGCCGACGACATTAGGGGTCATGGTGTGTGACAAGTCGGTCGCCATATCGGGCACAAATCCTGGGTTTCCTCACAATGTTTTACTTTAATGTAAGAGCACTCAGAAAATGTACCTACTTAATTTAGAAAAACTCAGTGTTAGGTACATACCGCTAGGCTACAAAGGCTCTCTTATGACATAAGGAATAGGACTACAAGCATCCATCATAAGAATATGATGATAAGATATACTTATAAGTACAATATACACGAATAAAAGTGTACTTTGCAGCATGGATCATACTGATATATTTTTTATATAAGACAGCGCACAAACACACGGCTCTCCTGATGGTAAAAACAACCGTAGCCTATAGACACCAAAGAGGTAAGTGCGTCATTGTCTGTGATGAGGCTGTTAGACCATAATATGTGCGAGTCTACCGGCTACCCTACCCTGCGGGCCGCTACACGACAATGTAATTATGGCGGCAGGAATAGGTAAGGCGGTGGATCCCTAACCGGGCGAGTTGTTGCACAGCACTCTACACCAGCGGTTATGTTATAACGCAGTTAACTTATGCTCGCCTCTTACGAGCTGTCTGGCAGAGATGCAGATGGCCTATTCTACAGAGGAACTCGGGGTTATATCTTAAAATAATGTCTTTCCAACGCTAGTAGCGTAAGTATGCGGTACCTAATTTCTTTGCGGCATAAGTAATGAATAAAATCAAACAAAGAAATATCTTCACTCCCATACACATAGGTAGACTGATGTAGGTACTTATGCACCCACGATTAGCCGAAGAGATTAGGTGACAGTATGATGTGTGCATGAACAGGTGGCAAGTCGGCGATATGGCACACCTCCAATAATTAATATTGAAATAGCGCTGCTGGAAAGAATGACGACTGTCCGAACAGAGACCCCTTTCTCTACAAACTTGCCACAGGAGAGCGATTCCACTACAACATCTATGGTGTCTATTGGACACGGTTGTCCTTTACCAACAGAAGCGTTCTCCATCTTAATCACTACTGAAGCGTCAGGGAACTCCCTTTCTCATTTACCGTTTTTTTATTTTTTCCTCGTGTTGGTCCAGGTTTCTTTGTAGAATAGACCAACTGCCTTCCACCCAGGCAGCTCATAAAAGGCGAGCACAGGATCTATCTGTTATTACCAACACCGTGACATTGACTAGGTGGTAGTCTTGCAACAACTCGCGCGAATTAGTACCACCGCCTTACCGATTCCTGCCACAATAGCGTCAGTGCTCGCCATTGTTGTGTTCTGGTTTGGAGGGTAAATTTTGTCACGCAAGAGGCTTATCATCCCAGCCTCAGGTTGGCAACGCACTATTTCCACCCTTGGTGTCTATAGGCGACATGTATTTCTTACCATCAGGAAATCCGTCTGCTTGTTTGCCTTCCAATATCATAAAAAAAAAAATTACACCGACACCTTCCTTCATCCCACTTTTTCTCTCATTTCGCTATTACGAATACGGTTCTCAAGCATTACCTAAAACATAAAACTCAGGCATTCGTGCGTAAACACCTAGAAAGGATTTGGGCAGTTATGTTAAAATAAAAATTTAGCTATACCTAAGTATTTCATTGAAGCATTATCCGATTCTATTGATTTTTTTTGGATAGACCATACTTTTTAGAATGTTCTACAATTTTTTTCCAAGTCATAAGCTTTGATGTTCAGAAATCACATCAATATACCTAAATGGTTCGAATAACTCATAAGTTATCATGTCATACATAACCTGTTAAGGTTTATGTCATTTAAACTGGTTTTTTGATTTATGGAAGATGAACAAATAAAAACAAAAACAGCTTATTTCGTTCTCTCCAGCCTCGTAGGATGTTTTCACATAAACGATTTATTATTTTATACCAACTTCCGCCCGCGTGAATGATCAAAATACAAAATTTTTTCCAACTCAAAATATTTATTGCATAAAAACCATACCCTCTTCTTAATGTAAGCGGTTAAAAAGTAGCCTATGTGTTATTACTGTAAAGTTTCATGCAAATCCGCCTAGTAGTTTTTATGTGAGAGTAATAAACAAACATACAAACTTTTGCATTTATATTTATAGGATAAGGTTGCCTTTATTACAAAATAAATTCAAGAAAAACTCAATTTCATTTTATTATTATTATATATATATATATACATCAAACAATAAACATTCAAATCACAGTGAGAATAATACGACCATAGAACATCCACAAGGTGTAGGAACATATTATATGTCCATACGGTTTAACAAGTGCAATCATTAATTTGTTGAATTAAATTTAGATTGATTATGAACCTAGCCTAATCGAAGTACCTACTTAATGCAAAATAAATAAACCCTCATTATAAGATAATCTGAATTACAATATATTTACTGAAAACTGAATTACAATAAAACCATGAAGCTATAAATATAATCTCAAGATTACACTCCTAACGACTCGTCCCGAATCCATAGTGTTGCTAACTCTTTCTAAAATGGACAACCTCTCTTTCCACTAGTTGTATTAAGTTAACAAACTCAAACCAAACATGCCTTGTGTGAGTGAGATATAAGAGCACTATAAGAATGTGATAGATGTTTCATATTGCGGACCGGTCGTTGTTAGTATTATCCTTTAGCTTCAAGCATAAAACAGACAAGCATTGATTAGACTAACTCTACTCTATAGATAGATCAAAAATATGATCTGAATACAAATACTAGGTAAGGTGTCCATTTTACGTTTCTAATAAATAATATGAATTACTTCAACCATGTAGGTAAGTACATATAAAATTAGACCTTTATGGTCAGTAAATACCTAGTTGTATTTCGAACTATATAATTTTTGTCTACCAAAATCAAATATTTTCTGTAGTAAACAGTGCATTGACATTTTTATGAGTCCGTACCGAAATGGTACTAAGACTTCGATGCCCGTCTGTCTAACAGTCTCTTGCCAGGCTGTATCTCATAAACCGTGATAGCAAGATAGTTGAAATTTTCGGATAATATATTTCATATAACAGCAACAGGTAGATGCGCACAGAATATTTAGTTATAATATATTCACTTTAAAATAAAATTATTTGATTTAATATAAAAAAAATATGATATAATGGTAAGGAACACTTCGTATGCAAGTCCGAATTGCACTTAGCCAATATTATGCCTCACACAAAACACTTTTGAAAATTAAAAATTTAGATAAATTGTCACGTCTGGTAAAACTCTAAATATAAATAACCAAGGATGATATTAAAAGTTAACATTCTATAGTATTTACTAATACATTTATAGGAGAGGTCAGAAGGAACTTATTTGTAAATAACTGACTGTTTGAAACTGAAACATATATTTCCAACAAGTTTGATCCTTTCACTATGTGCCTACAACTCGTTTTGAACAAAAATTATGAAATATGTGTCAAACAATATACCTAATACTAGTGCTTATAGCAAAAAAAACAGAAAAGTAAAATTGAAGCAGGTAGGTAACATAGGAATATTTTATAACTCAAGACATATTCTAGGGTCGTTGTGGCAACAGTGGGTCAGCGTTCTAATAAGCAGAAAGAGTAAGGCGATAGCTGCATCTCATTTACAGTTGATGCGCGCGTGGACACCTCTCACCCAATTTAGTCACGGCGCAGCTCAAAAATGTAGCGTACCTACGTTGTAAAAAATAATTTGTGTTTTGAGTGTACAAAAGTTAAAAAAAACAGGTAAGTTTTGTTCTTTCCTAGTCTCATAGTTTTTAATTTTATCTCATTAGTTGCCATTTTCACACAATAACTAGTTATCGAGGTTTTATTTGATAGTGAAATAACGTTTATAAGCAAAGTAAAACTGTTTTTGCGTTATTACATTAAAATAGTGGGAGTGGTACACAGTGGGTCCTCCGTTTAAATGGGCACAGTGAGTCGACCCACTGTACACCTAGCAGCAGGTGAACAGTGGATCTCTAAATACAATTGAAGATTGTTACTACAACTATACTTTTTATTTTACAGAATGCCAAAGAAACGCCCGAAACGAAATGAAAAAAATTATGTCGAAAAATAGGTAATCACTGCAAGGATGACATAAAGGAAGCCCTTCTAGAAATTCACTCGGGAAAAATAAGTGTACAGCACTAGAGAAGAAAATTCCATTTTCAATTTTGCAACGTTATGCAGCCAGATTAAATGTATCCACAAGTATCGAAAATGTGAGACTTGTGTCGCATCGATATGATGTAAACAAAGTTTTCACGGATGACCAAGAACAAGCACTTACTGAATATTATGAAAATTGCGCTCTAAAGTTTTACGGCTTACAACAACAAGATTGTTGAAAAGTAGCGTACAAAATGGCTGTTATAAAAAAAATCAAAATGGATTGACAACCAGATGGCAGGTATCCATTGGTTAAAATCTTTTCACAAGCTTTATAATAAACTGTCGTTAAGCAAACCAGAGGCTTGCAGTCTAGCTAGAGCGACTGCGTTTAACAAAGATACTGTTAAAGTTTTCTTCGATAATTTACAAGAAGTTTACAAAAGACATTCTTCATTTGCTGATGGAACTAGAGTCTATAATCTTTACGAAAGGGCAACAATGACAGTGCAGAAATCCCTAAAAGTTCTTGGTCCTAAGGGTAAGAATATTGGAAAAGTGACAAATGGCGTGTAGGGACATTATACCTATATAGCGTGTGCGCGTGGCGATATATAACACAGTCGCCCGCAGTCGCGTTTAGGTTAAGACATGTAACTGTAACAGCTTGTGATAAATAAACGTGGTAGACATTTAAACCAATGTCTTTCCATCTGATAAATAAGTAGGTCCCACAAGCGAAAAAAGCACCTTAGTAACAACTTGCTGCATTGTTAGTGCTTGCTGCTTGCTTCCGGTTTTAATTTTTCCCAGAAATAACTATAAGGATCCATGCTTAAAAGTGCACCTCCTGGATCACTAGGTTTAGCTACGTCATCTGATTGGATGAATAGCGAGTTATTTGCTATGACAATTAAACACTTCTTTAAACATACCTCGAGCCCGAAAGAAAATCATAATGGATAACCATGAGTCACATTTATCGATTGACGCCCTAGACGTAGCAAAAGAAAACGGTGTATATTATATTGACTACGTCCACATACGTCAGCAAAGCTACAGCCCCTAGATGTAGGTATTTATTCGCCATTCAAAACCTATTACAATGCAGCTATGAAATCGTGGTTGCTAAAATATAATCCCGGAAAACCTGTGACGATATATGATTTAGCTGAGCTGATAGGAACTGCATTCACCAGGGCCATGACTCCAACGAATATTATTAATGCATTAAAAAAGACCGAGATCTATCCTTTCGATAGAAATATTTTTACAGAAGAAGATTATTTTACCCTGTACTGATCGTCCTAACCCTAATATTGACCAAAATCTAATTGATGTGTCTTTGCAAGATAAGGGTAAAATAAGTCCCTTCAATTTTGGAAAATGAAACACTCCCTGAGGCAGGACTAGAATCTCTCGTCTTTTCAGTCTTCTTTGCTGGATCTTAGACAAGCCTTTTCCGCACCTGAGCTTGATTCACGAGAGCCCTTAGATTCACACGCAAAACCGCAAGATCTATATATATATTCACCTACCTACAATAATGTTAATATATATTATGATGAAGTTCTTATATATTTACATTCTTATAGAAGTTGATGGGAGGCAAACTGTCAATAAACGAAAAAAATATTTAAAAAAATATGATGTTAGTTATTTTATTACATTTAAAACTAAAGAAAATTTTAATTTGTTACTATAATTTAAAGGAATTAAAATATTTTTAAGTGTTATTATGTTCAAACAACCAAAAAAATATGATTACATAAATATATTACAAATCAAATTTCTTTTAAGATTGAAATATTCTCCCGACCCACTGTTTCCCCAGGGTTTATATAGGTACTCATCTAAGAGCACAGTGGGTCAAACCTCTTTTTTTTAAATATACATATTTCGAAAATTATCAAATACTGACAAACACTTTATAGACAAAAAGACGCAAAAGATAACAAAAGAGAAATGCCATTTTTTCTTTAAAATTTGATGTTAATAGCTCTAAAGATACGGAACTATGGGATTAAGAAGAAAGTGTCTCACTGTTGCCACAACCCTACTCCAATTTCCTATACATTTTAAATATCTATGGATGCTTCAAATAAATATATCTAGTCTCAATAAAGCAAGCAAATAACATTTGTATCATTAAAGTAATAATAACACATAAAAATACATAATATATAGATTATAGATACATAAACAATATGTCATATCATAAACTCATGGTTTATGTATTGCTCATTAATTATTATTATTATTACATATAGTACTACTTTACATGATACATAATGTTTCTAAATGAGAATTAATATGAACACATTCACTTCATTGTTAGTCAAAAACCCAAATAAATATAAGACACTGCTGCAAATTGTTAGTGCTACAATTGCTATTTAGTCCACATATTTTACATCTTTTCAGCTCTAAGACTGCGAAAAATACATTGAGCACTTAAAATCATCTCACTGTCATGTTAAACATCAGATCTAAGTTAATGTTACTTGAAAGCGTTGATACAACCATAATTATTCAAAATTAACCAATCTGCAAATAGATCCCAACATAACATTATAATAGTGTTTATTGGCATTGTGTGATAAAAAAACTCAATTAATAAATAAAAATATGTGTAAATATTTTTACTACCCACTGACAATTACATAACCAGCTCTTAATTTATTGCCCTAGGAGATATAATATACTATTTTTAATAGGTATTTTTGTTTTAGAAATATACTAAATTAAATACTACAGTGAAATTGTTCCATGTTAGACATGACAATGGTAGAGTCAATACTGAATGTTTTCATTAAGTTTAAAAAAAGAAAGAAAGATTTTTCTTAAATTAAAACATATATTATTCCAAAGTCGAGTTCAGAGTCACCAGCTACTCAAACCTAAGTTAAAATAAAATTTAACTTTTTATCATCCACAAATAAACATTATTTTGCTAGCTTAAAAATTTGAGAGTGGTAACATAATCTTAGGACCAAATGAAAAGAAATAAATGTTATTGCCTTCATGTTTTTCACTTTTTTTTACACATGTTTTCAAAAAGTGTGCTATTTAACTCAATAAATACCTAAGTAAAATGTCTCAATAATGATGAAACCAACATTTGTAGCTGCATTAGGCACGGCATTCCAATCAGATGTACGAGGCCAGGAGCTAGATTAACAATTTTTTCCTAAGCCCATCACTAAGTATGTAAGTTAATAAAGATTTTACATTTTTATATCTTGTAATCAACACGTAACTAGCTTATTTTCAACAGTTTATAAATTTACATCTTTGTCCAAAAATATGTCTCTAAAAATTGTAAAATATTTGTAAAAACTATAATTTTAAGCATGGTGCAATGTCATCATGCCAACTTTTAAGAATTCCTTTAACAAGCCTTAAATAAAACACTAGAACTTTGGTTTACTACTTTTTGATTTAAAAAGGCAAATAAATATCTTAGAACCGTAACTTCTTTGCAAAATATTCTTGAGCACAGGATAGGTAGCATATCCTCATTCCAGTTATTCATAACCATAAATCTCTACATAATATTAATTTTTTTATAGAATAGTAAATGAATAGTCACTTATTTACTATACAAGATTTAGAGTTAGTTCTCTGAAATAATCCAATGTTTAGGTTTAAGGGCAAGTATATACAACTCCCAATTTATTTTTATTATTTCTATTTCAAAAGTAACTGAATTATAATATCCAATTTGTTTGCTTAGTAAATTTAAATACACTGCATGTTTTGTACCTCTAATATGATTTTTTAATGTTTTATATATATATATTTTATATAATAAACTGGCTGTCACAAGTGTACTTATCTGTATACAAATCAATAGTTAGACCTTGACGTTTATTATAAAATAATGAATAAGATATGTGTGTATGTGTAATACACACATTTCTTCACGCCAGATTCCTTGTTGGTAGGCAGAAAGTATCAAATGCCATGATAATATGTACATAAAAATAAGTATTTTATCAACAACTAAGCATTTCATTTACTTTTGAATAGTGAATACATATTCATATTAGAGTTACTAATGTTAGAACATACTATTTTTTAATTTGTCAAAGTTGTTATTTAAACTTGGGCAGAAAAAAATAGTATAAAGGACATGACAACACACAGTTTGATATGTGCATGAATATTATTTACTCCTCTTAATAAAATGTACTACTTCTTTTTTAAAATGTTTCAGAGACTTTCATAATCTAATTCATTTTCTCACTTTTTTGTCTTGGGGAGAATTTATGTAGATTAACTTTTATCAATAACATATATTACCTAATGCAAAATTCATATTAGAGAGAGCATAGACATCGGACTTTCAATTGTCAATTTCCAAGCTAGATGTTTATGTACCCTCAACTAGCCGACGATATTACGTTCCACGATGTGACAAATGGGAAAGTCGTCACCATATGAGGCACAAATCCAATCCTAGGCAATGTTGTTTTTCAGATGTAATAAAAAAAATAATAAACAAGTTGCTACATGAAAATTGATTGCGGAACCTTGTGTGTAATAGTTGAACATTGACAGAATCACAGAAAAAAATTTATACTATATTGTTTATCTGTATTATATTTGAACATGTAAATTGAAATTTTCAGTGATGTGTAACACACTTCAAATTAAAACTAACCTACAAAAATCCCCCTTTACTTATAAATTTATAATTGTGGCTCATTAATGGCAATTTAAAATAATCAAAATTTAACAAAGAAAATAGCACCAATTTTTTTCTTATTTTAACTCGGAAAATAATTAACACAGACAATAAAACTGATACATTGTTGTTTAAATTTGGTACAAGTTCTTTGGCAATGCTGGTAAGTAAATTGACATGTGACAAAATACAAAGCACTCCCATCTACTTACAATGAATTTCCTAAAGATTACTTTTTGATAATCAATATTCAGGACACCGAGTGTGTGGTATCTGACATGACACAGGTTTTGGAGCATTGGGGTCAGCAGATAGAGCAGTATGCACTATTATTGCAGGCTGTGTTGGAGTAGGTGCATGGAGTTCATGACTTTCTCCAGGTGCTAAACTAGCGAGGGCTGCAAGAAGATCGGAATTTACAATAGGCTCACCTTCTTCTCGAGGTTCCCAACCTACTGGAGGGCTTGCTGGTGGTGAAATTAAAAATTGTTTTACGGGAGCAGGAGGTCTCAGGTTTTTTAAAGATATGGGTGTCACTGGTTGCGCAAAATAACAATTTATACACGAATTATAAAATTGATATTGGTGTAGTTGAACACGAGCATTGGCTGCCGCTAGTGGACTATCGTAATTAACACGTAGGCGCCTGAAACTCCTAAGCCACTGGAAAGTTATGTTATCAGAAAATGTACGAAATAGATCTTCTAATTCCATTTTAAGCTTTTCGTCAGCAAAAACTTCACTATGAATATTTGTCACGATCACAGATTTAGGTAAGTCGTCAAATTCGTTTAAGTCATCCTGGCAATCATTTTCTTGCTCTAAATCCGCAATATTGGGGTGACTATTAGGCATACCATCTTCGGGGTTTATATAAACTTCATCTTCTTGAAATACCTCATCATCGTCTTTACTTGCCATTTTTATTCAAATAGACTTGCAATATCTGGATATTTTATCAAGTTAAATAATTACGTTAACATTTGATTAGCGAAGTCTTTACCTTTGCACAATTAAAAAATATTGATTATTTTGAAAAGGCGAAAACATCACAATTTACAAGTAACAAGTTACATCTGACATATACTTCGTCTTCCTCTTTTTTATATTCAAATACAATACAATATAAAATAGTAATGATCTATTAAGTTTCTACTTAGATCATTAAGTACGTAACTAAATGATTTATGGGTGTCTGAAATCTTATTTTTGGTGAGTTGAGAATACCGATTACAAGTGATGTAATTATCTTTATTACCTATGTTTGTTTGCATCACCATGCATATACTGTAGGTACTCATAGCTTACAAACATGTGAGTAGTAGTATCATTACTGTTAGGTAGGAGATTACACTTCTAATAATAATATATTTATTTAATGAGATAGATGTTTAATCACAGAATTAAACCTCTATCTCATTCTCATGAGGTTGGCCTCAGATATAGAACGGGCTATTTATCTCGACAACTTCACAAAACTTACAGTAAGCGAGATTGACTAGTCTAGAAAGTGGCTCTATGAGATGTTCAATATTGCGGACAGGTTGTTGTTAAAAGTGTCCCGAAAGTAACTTTTGCTTCCTGGCAGTACTCTTTTGTCTATGACGAAGCCGCAGTGTGAATTTAATTATTTTATGAACAGTTATCAAGATTCTATTTTAAATGATATTGGCAGAATCCGTAACAATTAGATAGCTATAAAATAAAATAGAAGGCTTTTTACGTCAATACTCAACATTCTGTTCATACTCAATGTCAATTATCAGACATTTGTCAAATGTCATGTGGAATGCGCGCTGGATTGATGCAATAGCCACGCAAATCGAAATTATAATTAAAAAATTCCCGATAGTAAAAAATCTAAAAGTAAAAAGGTGTAATTGTTAATATAACAACGAGGTGTACATTATTTCAAAACCAACTTTATAGTCATAAGAAATATGGCATCAAACGAAGGCCGTGCACAGTCAAATTTGCATCAGCAAGATTTATCCAAATTGGTAAGTTTATTATTAAGTTGATGTATAAAATATATTTGTTTATGCTATTCTTTTTTCAAATGTACTATGTAACTGGTGTTCCATATTTTTATCAAATATAATCTTTAAATTGACTGACATAACCTAAAATCCTAGATTTAGTATTCTAACACAACTCATATTGTAATTTTTCAGGATGTTACGAAACTCTCTGCTCTATCGCCTGAAGTAATATCTAGACAGGCCACAATAAATATTGGTACTATAGGTCATGTAGCTCATGGAAAATCGACTGTCGTGAAAGCTATTTCTAGTGTTCAAACTGTAAGATTCAAAAATGAACTGGAAAGAAATATTACCATTAAGTTAGGTAAGTCAATACTTAAATTATCTACCTATGCTAATTTAAAATTATGTTAATTTCAAAAAAAAAAAAAGATAAAACTTAGGAAACTTTAAAATAAAGATAAAGCTGTAGGTGACTTCTAGTTTTAATAACAATATTGTACTTGATATTTTTGTATCCATTCTAAAGTCTGAGAAACATAATATTACTAACATTATTATTTTGCTTGTTATGCTGATTTATGAGTTAATATTTGTAATATATTTTGTATAGACTATAAAATATAAAAAAGCTTTTATTCCACTAACTGTTGATAATTGTAACACTTAAATATTTGCAATTTTTAATCAAAATATAATTGATTATTAAATAAATGTCCCAGTTTAAGGTTTAACTGGTCTAAATATAAAAAAATATATTGTTAATGTTTAATAGGTATCATCTTATAAAACATTAACAAGTATTTTTAAATACAGTATATTTTTTTCCTCCTCACAATCCTATTTTTTAGATTCATTAATTAATTTCTTTTTAAAGAAGTATTTTTTTATTGAAAAAGTTTATTTTGATTGTAACAGTTACAAACATTTAATATAAACGATCTGTGTGAACAGAATTCCAGTATTTTTTAATTAAATGATTCTTACAGACACTTAAATTTTATTTATTTATATAAATTATTTCTTTTTAATATATTACAATCAAACATTGTAAAAATTTTCTATATTTTAATGTAAATTTAAGAAATACCTGTACCTATTTAAAGTTGTTATTATGCACAATTTATATTATGTAAATGACGTAATAACGGTTCAAACGTTTATTTCTAGTCAGTAAACAATGTTTATTGATATTAAGCAACAACAACCTTTGATATATAATATTGGTAATTGGTAAACTTACAATATTTAAATAATTTATACAGAACCTTTGCAATGTACCATGTGAAAAATAAAAACAAATATATTTTTTTAATTATTTATAAAAAATGTTAAAATTTAAAAAATAATTAAATAATTTTTAAATATAATTTGGCTTTTTATTAAAACACATGGTATGTTGCAGAGAGGCTGTCCAACTCCGTTATTAAGATGTATCAGGAAAGAGCTGAAGAAAGAGATGAAAGAGTGTTTGTGGAAAAATTAAGAAGAGGGAAAAAAAGGAGCTTTTTGCCTGATTCTCCTTCAACTTCTGAAGAACCATTACTGAAAAAACACAAAAAGCAAAAACAAAATGAAGATGTGTTTATTATAGAAAAAATTCAAGGCTTTAAAGTAGATGATGCAACACCATATTTTCATATTAAGTGGAAAGGTTGGCCTGATAGTGCAAATACATGGGAACCACTTGAAAATCTAGATAATTGTCCAGAAGTACTTAGAGATTTTTTAGCAACCCAAGAATTTACACATTGTAAAACATTTGATAAGCTCAAAAAAGAAATTTCGTTTGATAATTTGCTCAGTAATGATAATCTTATTAAAAGATTTGATGAAATAGAAGACTTTGACTTATTACAATTAAAAAATGACCTTCTTTTAAAATTATTGACTATGGTTAATTTGAATCAGCATGATGAAAATTATGCAACTGAACTAGTAGAAGATGCTAGAAATTCCCTACAATTGTATGTGTTATGTAAAAAACGATGTCGCCAGCTAATGGCTCTACAGGATTGGGAGGATTATCTAAATCAAGTTGATAAATCTAAAAAGATTGCAGTAGAAAATAATGTTGATTTAGCTGGTCCACCAGAAAATTTTACATACATAAATGAATCAATACCTGGAGCAGGAGTAGTTATTCCGGCAGATCCACCAATTGGCTGTGAATGTCAAGCCTGTAACTGTAGATCAAAATCTTGCTGTGGTATGCAAGCAGGTCTCTTTGCTTATACAATTAATAAGAGATTACGTGTGGCACCCGGTACCCCTGTCTATGAATGTAATAAAGCTTGTAAATGTTCTTCTGAATGTAATAATCGTGTAGTCCAAAAAGGTAGGAATATAAAATTAACAATATTTCGAACACCAAATGGGTGTGGTTGGGGTGTAAGAACTGAACAAAAAATGAGACAAGGACAATTTCTGTGTCAATATATAGGGGAAGTAATAACATTTGAAGAGGCTGAAAAAAGAGGTAGAGAATATGATGCAAATGGTCTGACATACCTGTTTGATCTGGACTTTAATTCTGCAGAGAATCCATATGTTGTTGATGCCTGTAATTTAGGAAATGTATCACACTTTATTAATCACTCATGTGACCCTAATTTAGGAGTGTGGGCTGTTTGGGCTGATTGCTTGGATCCCAATTTACCATTATTAGCATTATTTGCTACTCGTGATATTGAAGCTGGTGAAGAAATTTGTTTTGATTATCTGCAAAAATCATCAGAATCTCCTGAAGAAACTGATCCGAAAATAAAAGACGAAAAAGAAATTGAAGAAGAACACAGCTTTCCAAGTGCCTCAGAAGGAAATACAGCTGGATCACCCGTGTCTCCAACTAAATCAAGGTTTGAAATGCAACAGCAAAATGTAAGAAATCTGCGAAATCTTACAGAATGTAAATGTGGTGCAGTAAAATGTAGAAAATATCTTTTTTGATATGTGGTACAAACATGTGATTGTAAGGTCTATTAATTTTATAATTTTTATTTTTTTTAGTTTACATATAAAAAAATACCCTAAACTTTGCAACAAATATTAAAATTTTCCAAATTGCACTAATTATTTTAAGAAAATGTTGACTAAGTACCGAAAATGGACCAAAAGATCTGCTAGCCATAGTAGAAGCCAAAAATCAACAATAGTCGGTTTTAAAATACAACTTAATTTTTTTTGTTAGTAGTTGAATTAATATTAAATCAATCAATTGTTGACTCAAATAGTTATAATTGTTTTTCTATGAAAATTACAAAAGTAACATCACATGGTCAAATTGTCACTGAAAATAAGAATATCCAGTGGCTACTGACAGATAATAATAAAAATAAATATTACTGGACAAATTACACAAATTGCTTTAACCCCAAAGCAAATTATATGCTTGTGTTATGGGTGTTAGACAACAATACTAATACATAGAAATACTTATATACATTTATATA
>DVZL01001099.1:0-19079 GCA_018236625.1 Lasaia peninsularis
ATTTTTTGTCAATAAATCTGAAAATATACAATAAATATTTTTTTTGGTATTTTTTATACCTTCTAAATGCTATAAGTAACATCATACATTTTTTTCAAATTAATATCTAAATCCATGCAGTAAGGGGATATATTTCATTTAAACTTACAGCATCTTTCATCCAAATCATCTATGAATATAGAAAGATTGATAAATCGCTACCGTATACTTCGTTAACGTACTCTTCGCCGATTGGTAATTTATATTATGTATCTCGTGCTAATTGACATATTAAACACTCACATTTTTTTTGTAATACTTACTTATTACAAAAAAAAGTAAGGTTTAATTATTCAATTGTGATTTGTGGCGCCTATTGTTGTAACAAAACAATAACCTACTTGATATTCTTTGACCGCAATATTATCAAACGTCATTTCGTCGCTTGACTTTGACGTAACATTTTTGACGACATTGACGTTTAATAAAGTGAATGAACCATGCCAATTGATCTTTGTGAAAACAAAAAATAAAAATGTTTAATTTTTTACAAGAAAACAAAAAGCTATAATTATTTTTCTTCGATTCAAGGATAAATTCAAGACAAATTTTAACACATGTCAAGACTCTTTAGTAACTACGCTCATGATTCGTGAATAATTAAAATCTTATACATTGTTTTGTAGTGTTCATAATAATAGACGCCGGTTATAAATCTTAACAATGCGTAATTTGATCTTCCTGCACATACAAATTGTCTTATCATTTTTGAGTCGAAATGTGGAATCCGTGTATCGGCTAAGTGAGTCTCAAACGGCAAAAGAAAGGTTTCTCATAGATTTGAATGGATGTACCTTATTTGAGAAACAATGTTCAAAATTAGAGGACGACCTAGCTCTTCTATCTTGTGCTTTAGATACGACACATAACAATAAAACTCAAACTTCGTTCTATTGCCAGCATAAAATATGGACTCATCAAGCTGAACTCTTGGATAATACATTTTTGGATACAAAAATAAAGCAATCTTGTAACGATGAACCAGTGATTATGGATTGTTTAAATTCTGTATTAAAAATAGATTGCATTTTTAAAAGAAAACCTAGTGTCAGACAAAAAATATGTTGGAAAGTTATTAACAAAATAGAGTTATTGATATTTAATGATTGGCAAATAACTGGTAACTTTTTGAAGAATTGCTTAGATGATATTGAAGCTAACTCTTGTGGGAGGATACCACCAGACAACAGGATTCTTTCACAGACCCACACATTACAGTGTCTTCAAAGCAAAGAAAAACTGCGACCAGAGTGTGTATCAGAAATTAATTCATTGAAAGAAATCAAATATGGCACTTTACAAATTGATAAAATAGTATTTGCAGCATGTAATACAGACCAAAAAAGCTTTTGTCCTGATGAAGTTCCTGCATCTTTGTCAATGTATAAATGTCTTGTTAGACATAAATATGAAAAAGGTATACTAAACTACTTATCTTACTATTTCTAATAATATAACTTTTTTATTATAAATAAATATTCCTATAACAAATTGTATAGATTGATCAAACTTTAATAAATAAACTATATTCTTGTGTTATGTGTGTTTGTCAACAATAGTCTACTACCAAAGTATAAAATAAATAATGCAATAAAATTTGTTTTTTTTATCTTTAAATTCAAGAAAAACTGATTAAAATATGCTTATCTCAAAGATAACACTCATTACATTTATAAAACTTAACTTTAATAACGTTGTATATTATAGTGATATTTGATACTGCAATAGATAAAACTATCTAATACAAAAGAAAGTACTGGTGTTTAGGGTTCCGTACCAAATCCTGTAAAAATGGGACCCCATTACCAAGACTATGCTATATCTATCTGCTTGACTGTCACTTAGTTGTTTCTCATAAACTGTACTAGACAGTTGAAATTTTCACGGATGATGTTTTTCTGTTGATGCTATAATGACAAATACCAAAATATAGAATTAGGAAATATTAAAAGGGGTTCCAATACAACAATTCACTTGTTCCCACTACTAGATGTCAGTATTATTTAGTAGAATGTGGTATAGGCAAAGAGTAGTTGCATGATATATTCTCAGAATATCTAGCTACATATTTAATCCAAAATAAATATATAACATATTTTTATAGACAATAGTATATAATGTACAGACCATATGCAGGCACAATCAATAGTCAAATAAAATAAGTTACATATTTATTTGATTATTCCAGGAATGACCAAGCGATGTCAAGATCAGCTGTTTTACATCCAGAGAAATATAATTATGAATTATAGAATGAGTAAAGGGTTAGTAAAGTCATGTAAAGAAGACATCCGAAAATATCATTGTAGAAAAGGTGTGGCAGATGATAAAGATGTCAGACTTGCACAAATTTTACTGTGTCTAGAAAACATTTCACGAAGCGAAAATACTAAACTTTCTTCAGAATGTATAACCGAAATGACAGACCATAGACAAATGCTTATGGATGATTATAGACTGTCACCAGAGTTAATGCAAAATTGTGCAAATGATATAACAGTTCTATGTAAAGGAATTGAAACCGGAGGCAAAACTATTCATTGTCTCATGGAACATGCTAGACCCAGAAAACGGAAAGAAAAACGAATTAGCTTACCCTGTCAAAGATCTTTGGAAATTTTAGTTCAAGAAGCCGATCCTGGAGAAGATTGGAGAGTTGATCCTATATTAAGTGAAGCTTGCAAACCAGTTGTAGATACAGCTTGTAGTGAAGTGAAAGGAGGTAATGGTAGAGTAATGTCTTGTCTTATGGAAAAACTTGGAACAGGTCACATGACAACTGATTGTGAAGCTGCTTTACTACAAATACAGTACTTTATATCTAGAGATTTCAAACTTGATCCGCAATTATATAAAGCTTGCAAATTTGATGCAGTGACTCAGTGTAAAGCTAAACTCCAGTGGGCTGATGTAAATGAACAACAATCAGAAAAAGATCCATTAATATTGCCTTGCTTGTATAACTATGCATACAACTCGGAATTAAAAGGTATCTTGAAGCCGGCCTGTGAACAACAAGTCAAGAGAGTCATGAGGCAGAGGGCAATTAGTGTGAATCTACTACCTGAAATTGCTGATATTTGTATGGATGATTTAGCTAGCTTATGTTTTGAAAACACCGACAAAGGTGAAGAAATATTATGCTTACAAAATAAGCTTAAAGAACTCTCCCCTAAATGTAAAGAAGTAGTGTCAAATTTCACAGAAACTCAAAGTGGCCATATAGAATTAAATGCAGTAGTTAGCAATAATTGTAGAATTCCAATAGATAAATTATGTTCAGCAGAATTAAAAAGTAAAAAAGATGAGGATGATATATTAGATTGTCTTATAACACACAAAAATGATCCATTGATTAAAGCTAATGTTAAATGTAGAGCAGCTATAGATCATGAACAACTAATTTCATTAAAAAATTATAAATTTACAAGAAAGTTTAAAAATGCATGCAAATCTTATGTTGTCAGATTTTGTCCAAAAGCACAAACAAAAAGTCAGGTTGTTGTATGTTTAAGTGAGATTATTAGGAATGACACTATTAATAAAAGAAAACATACCATTTATAAAGAATGTCGTCAGCAGTTGAGGAGCCAACTTTTCCAGCAAAAAGAGAGTATTGATTTAGATCCAGATCTTAAGGAGGCTTGTAAATCTGATTTGCAAGAATTTTGTCCTACTATCCCTCACGGAGAATCAGCAGCTTTAGAATGTCTTCAAACAGCTAAAGGGAAACTCAGTAATAGTTGTCGCAAAGCTATATTTGTAGTAAGGAAACAAGAGTTTACAGATAATGCTATTGATTATCATTTAATGACGAGTTGCAGTGATATGATTGATTTATACTGTCACAATACAGACCCATCTATACTATTAGATTGTCTAAAGGTATTTTAGTTTCATTTTTTAAAAATTTTATAAAACACAATATTCATGAATATTTTAGACAGTGATATTTTTTCAGGCACATCGTCGTGAGACTGATTTTGATAATAACTGCAAAATTGTTATTGTAAACAGAATGATTGAACAAAATATGGATTATCGTTTTAATAATAATCTACAGAATGCGTGTAAGCCAGATATTAAACGATTTTGTACAAACGTAATTGGTATGTGCATTTTTGTTTTATAACAGGTGTTAAGTGTTTGGCTTTGTACTAATTGCTGAATTATTTTAGCAAATGAACCTCAAGATGTTGAACTGCAAGGAAAAGTTTTGTACTGCCTGAAGAAAAAGTTCAGGGAGTCTAAGCTTGAGCAGCACTGTGAGAATGAGCTTGCAAATGTTTTAAAAGAGCAAGCTTTGAATTATCGCCTTGATCCTTTACTGGGTAAACTCTGCAAAGCAGAAATACAAACTATATGTAAAATCCCAAACGATTCTATAACCAATTCTGATGGACAGGTAAATTATGCTTTTGCTGTTTTGTGTTTTTTGAAACTAAATGTAACAAGCTTTTTTTTATTTTTATAATTTTGATTTGTGTCTGTCACATCAGTAACTTGTATTCGTTGAATTGTTTTTAGTTGTAAGTCACCAAAGGTCAGTGTTTATTAATTATGGGCGTAATCAATTAAAACTTTCATTACTTAATTTCAGTAACAATAAATCGTAATTTTATTTTCTCGCGGACTTCGTGCAAGCATGTGATGAAATTGATGTTTAAATTTTATTATTCTCAAAAATTGTATTATACTGTAGTAACTGAATACATTGTATCCACTTAATTATCCGGATGACCCTGAATTAAACATATGTCTCTCTAACAGTCAACTCATAATGCTTTTTAGGCACTATTTAACCCCCTTTTGAGGAACTATATGGCATTTTGATAATTTCAAAAATAACTAAACTCGTTGCGAATGACAGTTAAATTTAATTTCAATTAACTACACTATGTCTTAATTTACGTATTATTTTGTAGATCTGTCCAAACAAAATTCTCATTTCAGGTTGAAGAATGTCTAAAAAATGCTTTGTTGACACACAAAATTGTATCTGCAGAGTGTGCTCATGAAGTTGTGCAAATAATAGAAGAAACTGAAGTGGACATTGAAGCAGATCCTTTGTTAGAGAGAGCATGTGCTTTAGATCTATTGAAATATTGCAAAGACCTTGAGCATGGAGCCGGAAGGAGTGAGTTTTTATTATGTCAATCATTTTATAGTAACTGTTCCTCCTTAAATAATTGTATTGAGGGTTTACATGCATTCTATTACTTAATGTTTTTAACTCGTATATATAACTGTTTTTTTAAACAAATTACACAAACTAATCCCACAGTAAGGACTTTTTGTAAATAAATTATTTGTTTATGACATAACAGGTAGTTCAAGATATAATAGGTATTATATAGGGTGTAAAGATCTACAATAATTTAATAAACATGCAACTCAAATATACATACTTTGAGTTTACAGGCCCTAAGAGAAACTCATACTCGCATAACATCATCGAAGCTGGAGTTCGATTCAAGTTAGGGGCAGGCATTTGTGTGATGATGTATTATACAAAAGTAAATAGCACCCATTTATTTTTGTATCTTTTTTTATATGATTGAGAGGCAAACAGACTCATTCCTTTATGGTAAGAAATACACAGTACCTATAGAGACCAAACATGATAACATTATGTTACTAAACTGACGATAAGATGTTAAGAGTTGTGTATGTTAACGGTCTTGGTGCCAATAAAGTGCTGCTTACATTTTGTAAGTTGCGTTATACTTCACAGAAGTACTTCACGTCATACATATACTTCACAGAAGTACTTCACGTCATACATATACTTCACAGAAGCCCAGGATCAATATGCGATTGCACGTAATTGTGCATGTAACATTTAATGTGATTTACATTATCATTATTAAGTAAATTAAAATGTTCCAGGATTGAAATGTTTAAAAATTATTCTTAATGACAGCAATAGAAAGTTAGAAGCAGAATGTCAAAAAGAATTATCCAGCAGGTTAGAGATGTACCGATATGTTGCATCTGTAAGTATGATATAAATGTTTCTACGTTAAAAACACCCAATGCTCGTTGAAAATTTTGTTGCCATTTAAGTTACATATAACCTTAATTCTACCCCTTACTTTTATTATTATATTTTGGGATAAGACAACAAACAAGCATATTATGGCTTCTCTGATGGTAATCCCGTATCAGCTATAGTCCTATAGTCTATACTCTCTACTAGTCCTATACACAATAGGTACACCTTTGTCCTGTGGCTCGGCTGTTAGGCCTATGTGCAAGTCTAATCTATGATATACGCTACTAAGGTAACTAATATTTTCTGATGATAAGAAATACATGACATATATTGAAACAATGATGGTAATGATGTGTCGAAATTAGGAGACTACTTACCAGCTGTATTTCTCTTATTTACCTCTTAATTAGAAGGCTACTCACTGAAATCAACCAACCTGGGATTTTCAAATTATTAAAAATCATTAAAACTGGAATGTGACAATAACAAATTGTTTTTTATGGCTCTGCAAACAAAATTGACCAGTCTTAGATATTTTAATTTTGCCTTTGTCTATCACATGGTGGTATTGATAAATTGATCAAATCATAAAATACACAGAAGTTAATTTTTTTGTTAAATTTCTAATGTTTATCGGCAATCATTAATTCTAACAATTTTAATTTCAGGTAAATGTGATAGAAAATCTTGGAGATGTGTACAATGAATTATCATCATCGCCATCTAAGAAATACTTTCTAGTTGTAGTAATTTCAATTATAGGTTTAATTTTTATATTTGGTTTATATTGTGGTCGAATGACAAAGAGGGCATTATATGTAAAAACAAAATAGAAAATCTTTAAACAGCATGTGTTCTTTATTTACAAATCATCAACATTCATTTGTTCATCTTGTTCACTTTTTATGTTTCCTTTTTCCTCAGTTTTGATCTCTGGTTTGAGGAGGCCTTTACGAATTTTTTGACTCTCCTCAAAGAACTCATTAGGATGGGTTATAGCCAAGCCTAAATCTTTTGTGTGAAGAGCATCAAAATATTTACTGCAGGCAATCTGAAAATGTCCTTTTTTGGCCATATCCACAATAACCGTTGTTGCTGCAACAAAGATATAATAAATTAAGTAAAATACACATATTATAATCTTTACTTTAGAAGGAGGTTCTATAATATTTTCTATAGGAGATACCTCAATTTTTTACCAATAAATTCTCTTAATATAAAGCCTGTTTTTGAATTTCATTAAAAATTTGATCAGAGATGAGTGGTTTTTTTTATACTGGTAAAGGAAATGTTAAATACAAGGAGTATTTCCGTTTTACTGTACCTATTTAAGAATATCATAAAACTCAATAAATAGCTTTGTGATTGTAAACTTTATCCACTGCATTAACAATTAAAATAATTACATATTATGCGCTTTTAAACTACTTTCAATGTTAATGAAATATTAGCAATACATAAAAAATATTTATTTCCTGTCTACATCATGTAGTAGGTATGGATAAGAACATTCAAGACACATTCAAGAGACAAGACCACCAGCATACCATGCTTTAGAAGTGTCCTGTATCAAAACGAAATTAAGCTTTCAAGATTTCAGTTTTCTGAATTTTCTGTCTCCATAGAAAGTGATTGTCTTCTAAAAGGACCATTCTTTAATGATGTTTATTTTGTAGCAAAGCATAGCAGAGAGATTATGCCACATTGTGGATAAAATTTTACCAATTTTTGCTTACACATGTAAAGGGACACTGTAGCTGAGGGGTGCATAATATAAGTCACTTCCCAGTGTCTGTAAACATACATTGCTTAGAACTTAAAAAGTACCCAATGGAATTTGATGTAGTTTATTTAAATAAGTAGATGAAGTGATTCAAGAGGAATGTTTAAATGTGTATAACATGATATTCCTGGGCAAAGCCAGAGAGTTTTAGTTAAAGTATAACATAATTATATAATAACATCATACCTTGAGGATCAAATCCATATCCTTTAAGTTTATTTTTTAAATTACTAGCATCACAGTGTCTGAATGGACACCCATGACACTCACCTGGACCTATAGTTTGGTTTATTATTTTTAAACAATTAAATGGAGAATAATTCTTCTTACTCCCTTCTTTACCATAATTATATCTTACATTATATGCATATTGTTTCTCAAATTTATCCAGCTCCATTATCTTAGTGAACTCATCCCTCCAAAATTTTAAAGAATCCTCCAAAGTAACACCAATGCCTTTGAGAAATAACCCATATTGTAATCTACCACCGTGTTTTAAGTGATGTGCTGCCCTTAACTGTTCATGTAATTGTCTCATACAAAGTGGAAATGATTTTGTTGACAAGGAATCAATACATTCAATAGGTATAGCACTTTTGATATCAGTAAAGTCATTCCCAGAATATGACTGATGTAAACCTTTTAGTAAACCTACAAGCCTTTCGTCTTGTTCTATTTCACCTAAATGTTGACAAGCAACAGCCAAACTTTGTTTCAAATGCGTACGAAATTGAGCAGAAAGTACCGATACAAAATCTTTGTGAGAAATATAGGCATAGCCCCCTTGTAAATACACTCTTCTAGACTTCACTAAGTCTAGAACTTCATAAAATTTAACCTTATAGAATTTCAAATTATCAATGTTTGAATAAGATGTTGATTCTCGCAAGTAAGTTATAATTTTATTTTTCTCTTCATCAGATATATTTGTGTAGGAGAGATTATTTAATTTGAAAAAAGCATCCACTGCATCACTTTTCATAGTAACAAATCTCATTTTGAATAGTTCTAGTTCTCTTGATATAAACCATCGTCGCAACTCTTCAGTTCTGCAATACGCCAATCTAAGAATAAAGTGAGATATGTGATCTTTTCGTCTAGCTTGAATATCGCTTTCGCTAGTTCCAATTCCAGATTTTTGACACAGATTAACGTAATATTTTAACCCTTGATTTTTCAGATCACCTAAAACACATTCTTGCCATTCTTCCGAAAAAAGTCGTAAGCCTTTTAACGTTGTTGCTGTGGCTAAACTTCTTAATAAAGCTAGCCTTTCCAATGCTAATGTTTCAAATTCCTGTAAATTTATGTCTTCATATGGGGGAATTTTATACATTTGTAAATCATGTGGATAGCTTTCTAACCGGTTCCTAGAGACAGCTGTTTTAAAAGATTTTCTTTTAATATTGAAATCCATTGTCTTTTATCCTTAAACAATATAAATTATAAATTCGAAGTTTTAAACGAAAATACTGCACTTGAAATTATTGTAAAAGTACTACACAAAAGTGTAATTACATGTAATATTCCACAGAGATGTATTCTTTCAACTTTGACAAATTTGTTTTCATTTTTCGCGGCGAAACTTCTATGACTTGACATATGACAATTAGTTTTTTTTAATTATTTTTCAACAGAGACTTGTGTTTGTATGTGAAAGGTAGGTGTAGGAAAATGTTTGTTATAGTCATTATTAGCGTGATATTGAATCCATCCCTTTACATGTTTTGTTGTTTTTGTTGATAGCTTAACAGACGATACTGCATAAGTAAAAGAATATACTTTGCAGTAATTATTCGTCGGTTTAAAAGTGAACCGTACCGTGAATATAACGTTAGTTTGAAAGCTTCTTGATGGTTAAATTGTCTGACTTTCTTCCACCTTTTATTCTTTTCAGGCATTATATTATAATGTCTGCAGATACTTCACTCAGCAGAGTTGGGTCTTAGGCCGTGCCTTGTCTGAAATATTTGTTTCCACCCTAGTTAAAAATGAATAATTGTATTATTCAAGCAAATATCATAATTATTCAAGTAAATTCATAGTTCAGTTTAAGTATTTTTTTAGGTGCATTTTTTGTCCTTGGTAAAACCAAATTATTATTTCAATTTAAAAATTCTTCAGATCTTAATTCACACGAACCTATTACTTTACAAAATATTGGGCCGTGGACAAAATTAGGTAGTGTGACAAGAATACACCAACCATTACCGGGCAGTGACTGCATAATCGCAGCCTGCGATTAAAATGTTGTCAGCTGACAGTAATCTTCAAATCAATTGTCATTACTGTCATTTGCATGTATCATGATGTGGTTATTTGAATTCAGTGTGAATTGATTTCAGGATTAATTTATTTGATTTAATGATTAGATTTCTGAATCAAAAACGAATACTATGTTTTGCCTTTAAATAGAAATTTCATTATAATTTAAATATATCAAGGAAGTTTTATACATTATATGAAAACATGGTTTCTAACAAGAAGCAATCCTCATTAGACGAATTAGTTCAGTATACTCAATTGTTTCGTCCAATAGCCACGATATTGCAAGGGACTATATTCCCTTTTCTTATTATATACCCTATTGTATTCTATGGTTGGATTTTTGTGTATGGATTTAATGAAAACTTCGAGGCTGGGTTTGTAATAGTGACTGTAATTGCAATTATTCAGATTCTCATTTGTCTCTGCTGTTACTGGAGTGTACACGTACAATGTTTTTTATCATGTTCACCGGTAAGTTTCCATATGTACCTAATTATGTACTCTATTTATATACTTACTTATAAATACTATTTGATGGCCTTGTTGGTCTTGGGTTTAGCGTACACGTCGAATGCCACCGACAGCAGTTTCTAGGCCTAAAATATTTTATCTCGTAATTTTTATTTGTTTGCTATGGCACCAAAGTATACTATTGTTCTGATTCATGCTATTGTTTTAGAAATTGAAGGAAAATCTAATCTGTTTTATCAAATTCTATTAACTAGAAAATATCTATATCTTTAATTTTTCCCTGTGTTGGTTCCTTGTATTACACATATGTTATAGACCATCTGCCTTCCTACCAGGCAGATTGTAAGAGGTGAGCATAGATTAACAGGGTCACTTCCAATACTACTAATGGTAGAGAGCTATGCAGCAACTCACCCAGGTTGGGATCCACTGCCTTACCTATTCCTCTTGCTATAATAACATTGTCCTGTTCTGATCCAGAGGGTAGGGTAGCCGGTAGACTTGAACATAATGTCTAATAACATTTATAGTGTTTACGGTTGTCTTTTACAATCAGGAGACCCGTGTGCCTGTTTGCTCTCTTATCCCAAAAAAAAAGAGACATAAGATGATTAAACCAAAGAAGCTGCGGGCATAAATTAGTTACATTTAAAATGTTTTAATGATATCTTCTAACACCATTTTAGGTGAGAGATCCTCTTCAAGCAGAAATTGTAAAAGTAGTACCAACATCTAATAATGGATTCTCTGAAATAGTAAAACTTCATAAGGTGAGCTATTATACTCTTATAGACTTTTTGCCAGTTAGCTGGGGTAGGATTTCCTTCTAAATTAACACTAATAATTTGTAATTCAGTTTATCACTAGTCTGAGTCTTTTTATTATTTTTCAATAACCACCATGTTGCAGATGGTCTAATAAAAATATTGTAATTTGATGAATTCATATAGTTAGCATTATAAAATTTTATATTATTACTGCAATTTATAATTTAAAAATAAGCTATAATGATATCTGAATCTGAGAATAGAATCTGTTAAAAGAAAAAAGAATGTTTTAAAATTAAAATTACATTTTTACATATAAAATTTGACTTATTTTTCAGTCAACAGAAAGTGATGATTCTCATCCCGACTTATGGTTTATATTTCAAAAGAGCAAATATGTTTATGATTGGGATAAGAAAATATTTCATACAGTTGAGTTTCCGGTCAACAAATCATATATAGAATATATGGAATCTAAAGGATTTTCGGATGATGAATCATTGGAAGCTGCAGAAAAAACGTTTGGCAAAAATGAAATGATAATGGTAAGATTAATTTTTTGCAATATTTGTAGTTGACTCAAATTTGGCTGATTCTTAATAAAAATGCTCTTCTTAACTTTACTTATGATATAGACGCTAAAATAAAATAAAAAATAAATAACATATTGTCATGTCCACATCGCGGAAAGGACAGGCAGTGACTAGCCGACAATATTAGGTGCCATGTGACAGTTGGCAAGTCCATCTCCATATCGGGCACAATTTCCGGGTTTCTTCACTATGTTTTTCACCGTAAGAGCGCATAGAAAATGTAAAGTTAGAAATACATGGCAGAGTTTGATCTTGGACTACTAAAATGGAAGTCCAGAGCCCATACCACTAGGCCACTGAGGCTCTGAAACATATTTAATATACACTCAGACCCAGAAATATGCACACCTATGTTTAAAAATGTGTGACCACATCAGGTATTGCATCTGAGCCTTGATTATATTCAATCTTTACCATTTGCTCATTGGTGTTCATCTATACTTATGACTATTAAGACATACCTAGTTGTTTGTATTTAGACATGATTTGGTATTTGTATATTCAATCTCTCGATATATCTTTACAGGTTGTTCCCGAGTTTATGGAGTTGTTCAAAGAAAGAGCTACAGCACCATTTTTTGTTTTCCAAGTATTCTGTGTAGCATTATGGTGTCTTGATAAATATTGGTATTATTCCATATTCACTCTTGTTATGTTGGTAATGTTTGAATGCACATTGGTCCAACAACAGTTAAGAAATATGGCAGAGATAAGGAAAATGGGGAACAAACCATATAGTATTAACGTATATAGAAATAGAAGGTGGCGACAAATTATAAGTGATCAGTTATTACCTGGAGATATTGTATCACTCACTAGATCAATGAATGACAATATAGTACCTTGTGACATTCTTCTTTTAAGAGGCTCTTGTATAGTAGACGAATCTATGTTAACTGGTGAGAGTGTTCCACAAATGAAAGAACCTTTGGAAAATGAAAGAAACCTCAAACAATGTTTAGATATTGATGGACAAGGAAAATTGCATATGCTTTTTGGAGGGACGAAAATTGTACAACATTCTTCACCAAATAAAAATGTATCTACTCCTTTGAAAGCACCAGATAATGGTTGCATTGGATATGTAATTAGAAATGGTTTTAATACATCTCAAGGAAAACTTTTAAGAACAATTCTATTTGGTGTCAAAAGAGTAACTGCCAATAATCTAGAGACATTTGGATTTATATTATTTTTACTAATATTTGCCATTGCGGCAGCAGCGTATGTATGGGTAAAAGGGTGTGAAGATCCAGAAAGAAATAGATATAAGCTGTTCTTAGAGTGCACATTGATTCTTACATCAGTTGTGCCACCAGAATTGCCAATAGAACTTTCTTTAGCTGTGAATACGTCATTGTTATCATTGTCAAAATTAGCCGTATTTTGTACCGAACCTTTTAGGATTCCTTTTGCAGGAAAAGTGGAGATTTGTTGTTTTGATAAAACTGGTACATTGACCAGTGACAATTTAGTAGTTGAAGGGGTTGCTGGCATTGGAGAGCACAAAGATGCAGCAGTGATTCCACTATCTGAAGCACCACTTGAAACAATACAAGTGTTAGCATCGTGTCATTCTTTAGTACAACTTGATGATGGTGTTGTTGGAGATCCCTTGGAAAAAGCTACTTTAAAAGCTGCAGAATGGAATTTAACTAAGGGAGATGCAGTTGTGCCAAAAAAAGGAAAATCTCCAGCTTTAAAGATTGTACAAAGGAATCATTTTGCTAGTGCTCTAAAGAGAATGTCTGTGGTGGCTGGGTATCAGATTAATGATAGAGGATTCTTGGAGACTCATTATATAAGTAGTGTTAAAGGAGCTCCTGAGACTTTAAAAACTATGCTCACAGAAGTCCCTAGTCATTACGACCATGTTCATTTGACTTTATCGCGAAAAGGTGCGAGAGTTTTAGCCTTAGGCCATAAAAATCTAGGAAAATTAACATCTCAAGAAGTAAGAGACTTGTCAAGAGAGGATATTGAATCAGATCTAACATTTGTTGGATTTGTTATTATTTCATGTCCACTTAAAAGTGATTCTAAGAAAGCAATCGCAGAAATAATTCATGCATCTCACTCTGTCGTTATGATAACTGGTGATAATCCGCTAACAGCATGTCATGTTGCCAAAGAATTGAAATTCACACAGAAAAATGAAGTACTCATCCTTTCTAACACAGATAATAAATGGAGTTGGAAGTCTATTGATGATACTGTTGATCTTCCCGTCATACCGTTTAAATCTTCCAAAGAATTAACATCAAAATATAATCTCTGCATAACTGGTGAAGGTCTCACTTTCTTAGTCGAGCACCATCAGAAATTTCTTCTAGAAATAATACCACATATTAAGGTGTTTGCAAGATTTGCTCCAAAACAAAAGGAATTTGTTATTGTGACGCTGAAGTCTCTTGGTTATGTTACATTGATGTGTGGAGATGGTACCAATGATGTGGGAGCTTTGAAACATGCTGATGTAAGTATATATTAAATTTATTGCGTGAATTTTTTGTTTTACAATAAACTTCCCGATCTACCTTTAATAAAATATCTACTATAAAAAAAATAGATATATAAATTCTAAAAAAATAAAAGTAATTATTTATTGTCACGCCCATATCCCCGAAAAGATAGGCAGAGATACATATGCACCCACGATTAGTTGACAATATTAGTTCCCATTATATGACAGGGAGGTCTGTTGTCATATCATGCACAATTCCTCACTATATTTTCCTTCACCATAAGAGCATTCAAAAAATGTACCTAAGTTAGAAAAACTCATTTGCTAAATGAAAACGTGAAATTGGTGTTTGTTTTTTTGTATCATGCTAAAGTTAAAGTGTAAAAAATCTGCCAAGTTCGAGTCGTTTCATACCATCACTGTAAAAACGGCAAAAAAATCATGTTAAAAATTAACTGTTTTTAGTATGTATTTGGTGTTATAGCAGCAACAGAAAGAAGTGCATCAACTGTAAAATTTTAAGTTCCTAGCTATCACAGTTCACTATATGCAGCCTGGTGACAGACAGATGGGCAATTAGAGTTTTAGTAATTTTACCCTTTAGGTACGAAACCCTAAAAAAGCTAGTTTTTGATATATAGGTTTGTAATTTTATGTGTGTGTATTATATGTTTAAATTACTAATTTACAGGTAGGTGTGGCGATTTTAGCGAATGCTCCGGAACGTCCCCGCGACAGGGCTCCGGAGACGGTGGCGACGGAGACCCAGGTGGCGGAGGTCCCGCGGCGGGCGCACCCCCGGGACCCCCGCGAGGCCCGCGCCGAGGCCCGCGCCGAAGCCGCCGCGAGACTTCGCCGCGCCATGAAGAAGCTGGAGGAGGAGGAACAGCCGCAGCTCGTGCGACTTGGCGACGCCAGTGTGGCCGCACCCTTCACGAGTCGACTATCAAGTATTCTTTGTAGTAAGCGCTTTCAAAATTCAAACAATCATATATTTTTTAATCTATATATTTTTATCTACAAACCTATTTTTTAATAAACGCGAAAGTTTGAAAATACGGATGAAATTGCTGTTTGTTATATATGTCTTAAAATTCTTGTATTACATAATAATTGATACCCAAAGTTTCTATTTATATAAATTATAATTACCTCTTATTACTGTAGTTAGTATTAATTTTATTTTGTATCTTTGTATTTTATATTGTTTTTTTATGTATTGCTCGATTAAATATATCTTATACATATATGTATTTTAGTATGTATTCATTTATTTATCATTCCTTAGTTTTTTTTTAATTATTATAAAATACAGACACATTTTAGTTGATTATTGTATTTTGCTAGATCCACTTATGTTTTAAGTATTAAATTAATGAATTGTGTCGTTGTTAACTATAATTTTATATTCTTTAATCAACTTTAAAGGACCACCCATATTTATTTGTTTTCACTACTTAAATGCTTATTGGCATTAAGTATATAATTTTGTGCAATGAAGAATTTAAATAAATAAATTGTTATTTATTATAGTATACATGAAAAAGTCTTTTATAACTAACAATTAGTATCCTACTTATTAAAAACTTTGATTGAGTATGTAATGTTCTTTAAATCCTATATATTCTATTTCCTGCAATAAATGATTATTGTTATTATTATTAAATAAATTTTCACAAATTTTAATTTCATAATACAAGGCTTACAATACGTAAGCAATTGGTTCAATTATTCAGGAATAATGATATTTTAATATAATAATTATGTATTGTTTATTAATTTATTATTACAACAATGAAATAGTCAATCAGATAGACACATGGCTTGATTACAGTTTGCCACGTGATCAAACAAGGCCGTTGTACCCTGGTGACCACCCTGCAGATGTTCAAGATCCTGGCGCTGAACGCCCTCATCCTGGCGTACAGCCAGTCTGTTTTGTACCTGGACGGCATCAAGTTCAGCGACACCCAAGCCACCCTGCAGAGCCTATTGCTGGCATCGTGCTTCCTCTTCATATCCAGATCTAAGGTATATAACCATAGACAGCAGCTCTCTTGGTGTTAAGACACAACCATTATCTACGGATGCCACGTCATGTTATTCTATAAAAGGATACTATCATTTGCGTTGGATTCATAATGACGTGATCTATCTGACAATGCACACTGCCAATACAATTTTTTACATTTTTAGTTTTATTCTGATGACACAACAAGACAACTTAATTAAGAAAATGATTGTAATAGGCCAAGTGCTCCTTATCAACTTTTGGGTATGGAATCCTAAAAACAGTAGAGCAAATTTGCAAATTAATTGATATAGTATAATTTACTGCAATTTTATTAGTTTCCAAGCTGAAGACAAACATACTAACTTAACCCTTTGGGTACGGAATCCGGGACCCAAAAAATTAATAATAATTTGACGTAATTGGTTTTCAGCCGCTGAAACACTTGTCTAAACAGCGTCCGTTGCCGAATATTTTCAACGTTTATACGATTATGACGGTGCTGCTGCAATTCGCTGTACACTTCCTGTGCCTCGTTTACTTGGTGAGGGAAGCTACTCTACGATCACCGGAGAGGTATGATCTATTAAAAAATATCTTTGGGAGTGTTCGTACGTAACGTAATTTGATAGTAAAGGGGTGGGTCTAGTGTAACGTAAAGATACGTAAAATGGGCAGGAGGGGGGGTTCGAACAACGTATTACGTAGTGTCGCCTCTATGGTGTAACGGTACGGCCTGTTGAGACCGTTAGCCGCGTAATATCCCGGGTTCAATTCCCAGGTCGAGCAACTTTTCTTAAATGTTTTTCAGATTGTTCTGTTTAAGCATTACATTGACCGGGACTGGAATGTGCCCGAAGTGGCGATTACGGCACGTTAAAGGGGGGTGAAGGATTGTCAAAAATCTTCAAAAATTGCGTTACGTGGTGTACGTATGACGTGTCAAATTTGAACGCTCTCATTATTTGTTAACCACCTCCTCAACCCTCCTTCATACGGTTAGACAGTCGTTTAGTTGATATACCGACTGCAGCGCCACCTACCAGATCAAATTGTATTTTCAAATCAGCCAGGAAAACACCGAAATACCCATATAAAATTTCCACCCAATAGGTTCAGCCGTTTAGAAGTTATGCGAAAAAATAGAAGAATAATTATTACCACCCGTTGGCCTATTACCCGTTTTCCCGTAGAGATGAAGCATTTTGCCGCAATAAAAAATTTGCCTATTTTCATCACAGATAATGTCAATAAATGAAAAGTTATTTAACCATTAGGTGGTTAAATAATTTTTCATATCGGTCAAATAGTTTCGGAGCATATTCAATACAAACAAACAATCAAATCTTTCCTCGTTATAATATTAGTGTAGTGTGTTAATAGTACGTCGTGCAACTAGTTGACGATTGCCCATTTTTCTATTACGAATTTACTTACTTTTTATATATTGACACTTTGACGATGTTTTTTTTGTTATTCATTATTTTTTAGCAATTTCACGTTAAATCGCATGCGACAAGAATAATTTGCGTGCGAAAAATATTATTTGCGTGCGCCAAGTAAACTTTTCGTACTCAAATGACCGAATAATTAAATAATGGGCAATCAGCTCTTTTTCAACTTTCAAAGCAAGCAAATATACTACTTCCCCGCATAAGTAATAGAAAATATGATATTGTATATACTATCACTCGCATCAAGGGATAAAGTAAACATTTTTTGTGTAACCCTCAATTTAATATCCTCAGAGACACCAAGGCTAAGCTGGATATGGACCTGGCGGAGGACGAGGAGCGCGAATTCGCGCCAGACCTCCTCAACAGCACCGTCTACATCATCTCCATGGCGCTGCAGATATCGACCTTCGCTATTAACTACAGGGTAACGTCTGCTTGTCTCTGATGGCCAAGGCTTAAAAAGTTGAATTAGAGTCATGAATTAATTAATGAATACTTTAATGCACACCAATAAGGAATATGCATGTTTTTTTTAAGAATACTTCAAGTAATTATATAACACTTGCAAAATAGTGATGAATAAAAAAAAATGATCAAAACTATAATTATATTCGGATGATTTAAACATCGCAATTTTAAATCGGGTTCCATTCTCAGGTCGGGCAACTTTTCTTAAATGTTTTTCAGATTATTCTGAATAAGATTATTAGAATGTGCCCGAAGTGGCGATAAACTTGCCACCTATCACATCATGGGCCCTAGTTTGGCTAATCGTGGGTGTTCTAAGTATACTGGAGTTACAAGTCGTGGATATACTAGCACACCTCTGCCTACTCCTTTGGAGATAATAGGCGTGAAGTTGCTAAAAATGAACATTGCACTGGTGTGGATGGCGCGATGTTCGTCGGGTAGTGTGAGGCTTGTGTGTTTCCAGGGGGAGCCGTTCATGGAGGGTCTCCGGGACAACAAGCCGCTGGCGTACAGCGTGGTGGGCGCGGCCGCCGCCGTGCTGGCGCTCGCCACCGGGGTGCTGCCGGACCTCTCCAGGATGTTCGAGATCGTTTACTTCCCGCCCGATGTAAGACTTGCTTCTATATTGCCTCGTTGGCCGAGTGGCTAGCGTACACGCCTAACCGCATCGACTAACTGCGAGTCTCGGGTTCGATTCCCGACGGGGACAGGCATTTGTGTGATGAACATAGATATTTGTATTTCCGGGTCTGGGTGTTTA
>DVZL01001100.1:0-19070 GCA_018236625.1 Lasaia peninsularis
GTTTATATAAATATAAATATCATCATACCCGTATCCCCAAAAGGATGGGCAGAGTTACGTATGCAGCTACGATTAGCTGACTATATTAGATTCCATGATATTACAAGTGGTCTAAGATCCGAACCTAAACCGACCTTCACCGAGCTGATAATGGAATAAAACTTATTTTATAATAAATTTAGTATAAAAAGGTTGCCAAAAAAAATTCTGGCCCCATCCAGGATTTATTTGTCAACCCATTTTTAATATATTCTGTAATATACTAAATTTAATATAAAATATGTTTAATTCTATTATCAGCTCGGTGAAGGTCGGTTTAGGTTCGGATCTTCTACTAAAGTGACAAGTTCGTCGCCATGTTGAACACAAAACATCTCAAGCGACGTTACATTTTTCAGATAAACTGAAAAAAGAAGCCCTACGCGAGAATCGCACTCGGCTCTCTTGCCTTAATTCGGGCAACGACTCCACACGACCTTAGAGGTGATAATATAAGTCGTCTATTTTTTTTAGAAAAAAGTCCCTTCACGCCATTATCCCCAAAGGGGTGGGCACTCGTAAGTCCCGTACAAATACTAGAACACCCACGATTAGCCAAGGTAGGCCTTGATGTGATAAGTGGCAAGCCTATCGCCACTTCAGGCACATTCCGATCCCGGGCAATGTAATGCTTACTCAAAAAAATCTGAAAAACATTTTCAGCAAGTGACGCCTGTACCGTTACACCACAGAGGCGATATAATATTTTAAATCCAGTTTATAAAATACAATTATCATAAAGGATCGTTTGGCAGCAGCGGTGATTTTCGGCAACATTTCGATAAGGCTACACAAGCCTTCGGGAGGTTCACATCAAAGCTTCCATTTCACGAAAGTCAACATTTAATTCGAAAATAATTCAAAATCAATACGACGGTGCTCGATGGGGCAAACTCCACGGAATGAAAACTACACAAGCTTAGAGTTGTGTTGGTATCGAGGGCGTACACTTGACCAGGTCAACGCGTTGCGTTGAATGTATTTTTTTTTATAAATATGGAAAAGTAATAAGCCAGTTTTATAATAAGAAAAAAATATGTTGAAATTTTCTTATACTTTATCTATGTCGTTAGAGTTTAATTTGATTTTTGAAATATTTAAATTAATAAATGATGCGACAAAATATTAATTACTACACTATACTATTAATTTTAAGTATGACTTGCATGGGTATTAAATAAATTATACATCCCATAAATAAATAAAATTTATTGAATTCTTCTTATCATTCATACTATAATTATTTTATCCATATACCAATAGAGAAACAAATATCTATTCATTCACTGAAAATATATTTTTTAATATAATATTTAAAATAGTTTACTAACTGATTTTTGTGATTTCAATACAGCAAAAAACAATTAAATTGAACAACAACAGGGAGAAATTAATAAACTAATATTAGATATTTCGGTTTATATTACTAGGACGCTCTAAATGAATGTATGTTCTGAGTTGAAGCCATTAAGAGTAAGGTCAGTGATGTAACGACTGGAGGCTTCATATAAAACATCAATTATCGCCTAACAGCCTCCATTGTACAGCCTTTTATAAAGACTTCAAGGACTTTTGATAACGTCTCATAAGGGTTGAAAAATGGTACTTAAAGTGTATCGAGTAAAGGAACATGTGCCTGTTTAAAAACTAAGATGAAAAAGAATTATAGTGTACCTGAATCTATTCTCTGATATTCTTTATTCATGTACAAAGATAACCCAAAAAAAAACATTTATTAATGTAATCAGTATGTATATAATATTATAAATGCGACGGTAACTCTGTAAACCACTGAATCCAAATTGATGAAATTTAGTACAGAGATAGAGTTGACATTGAGGAAGGACACAGGTTACTTTTTTACCGACTATATTAAAAAGAGAGTATGTATTTACGCAATAAGTATTATAAGTCATAAAAATGTCTGGCCCTTTTAAAGTTGTCTGTGTTAATAAAATAATTAATAATATAATAAATAATCGTATAATCTAAGAATGGACAATTTTAATTATTGTATAGGATCCCGCTATACAACTACCTTCACCGAGCTGGCTAATGTATATTTTGTATCAAATAAAATATGTCAATAAATATATGTCTACCTAAACCTGCCTAACTGAACTGCCTGCTGAACTGTATTTTTTAGACAACCCATTCGCGGTAGGTATATTTATTATCATATTTTATTTTATAAAAAACTAGCAACCCGCCCCGGCATCGCACGGGTATACACGTTATACACCTAAAAACCTTCCTCTTTAATCACTAATCTCTAAAAAAACCGCATCAAAATCCATTGCTTAGTTTTATAGATTTAAGCATACAGAGAAAGTCACTTTGTTTTATAATATGTAGTGATGATATCTTTCATTCATTAACCAGCTCGATGAAGGTCGTTGTATAGCAAGATCTTAGAGTATTATTTTTTTCAGTATATCTGAAAAACAACGTTGTCGTCACAACGTCAACGTGTGACAGGTAGCAAGTCAAAAAAATACAGCATATAAGTAATATATTTTCTTTTATCTCGACATATCTCCATACAAAGGTGGATTTAATATAAACTTTAAAGTCAATTATTTTAAAACTAGCTTGATGTCGATTGGATCTTTTCTGCTCAACTGCGTCCAAAATTTTAAAAAAAACTATAAAAAAATCTACTTCGCGCGAACGAAGCCGGGATTTGTCATGATGGATTCTTTTATCATAGGGACATTCAGATAATGTACTAAGTAAGAAATACTCTTTGGCACATAGCGCGGTTTGAACCTGGACTACCGGAATGGAAGGCCGAAACGCTAACCACTAAACCATGAAGGCTTTCCTGATTTTTCAATTTAACAAAAGTTTACTTTCCGAGAATAAATACACAACATATTTTCTTGGCGGAATGTCGTAAAATCGATATATCACAGCCGTCGCCAATCACAAAGGCAACATTTTGGAGGAGTTATAAATAATTGATATTGGAACGTTTTTCTGGCAAACGTACGTTTTCACGATACGCTAAGTGCCTTTCTTGGATTGTCTTTCAGCGTTATTTACCGTGTTTACGTCCTTTACGTAATACAGGCGGCTAGTTTTTGCGAATTTATTTATAAATGTTAGCGCTTCGGGATACAACTAGGTCATAGCAATTAGACGAACAAAGGATGTTTTGATTTTTGTTTTTCATTGATGGTATGGCGTAAAAAATATCGTATTTGTCAAAAAGCAAAATTCAAATGTATTTCATGGAAAATTAATCGTTTCAAAACTTCGTGGCAATAAAGGATGTATCAACAATATAACCAACAAAGATATCTATAAAATAAGCAAAAAAGCATGTCTTAAAAGTTTTTGACGTTGAGAAACACAAAATTCTTGATTTTCGTCAAAACTACAAGGCCAAAATAAGAAAAAAGATGGATACATCTTTTGTATTTACAGTTTTCCACATAATCTTTCACCTTTCTATATTTTTTTGGTATCAAAAATTATCGACATGACACGACAAAAAAAATTTGTCGAACACATATACCAAAGTAAATATAGATATACTTGTTACTTATGCACCTACGATTGGCTGACGTTATAATGTCCCATAATGTGACAGGTGGCAAGTCTGTCGCCGTATCGGGAATAAATCCAAGCAAGGTTATGTTTTTCAGAAACCAGAAAAAACTGATAAGAACAAGTTGCTCTATCCGGGACTCGAATCTGAACCTTGTGCATCAAAGTGAGGCACGGATTACGCAATGTACGGATGCGCTACTGTGGCGCACGCACGATATAATTACGAAAAATTAAAATACTTTAATTATGACATTGCAAGTGAAACAGTATTTCTGAATGTCTTTCAGAGAGACATTTAACGTTGAAATTTTCCGTCAAAAGGGATTTCATCTAATATTACCCCTTCATTCTCCAGCAAGTGTCAGTTCTAAACGAAAGGATACGAATAAAGGATCTCTGTTCCCATTCAGGATATACACAAAGGAACTTCACTTGGAAATTTTATACTCGTATACTTGATTTGGCGAAAGATTTCATCCACGTCAAACATGTTTTTGACCGGTTTAAAAAATGGAGGAGGCTAAACAATTCGACTCAACGTTTTTATGCATGTATATTATCATATACCCGACATTTACTAATGGATTACCCGAACTTTGTCATTAAAATTCGTCTACTTGTTTGCACTCCAATATCGTAATAATGTAAGCGTAGTAAACTTTAAAAAACGGGCCAAGCGTGTGTCACTATTATCTGTAAAAACGGCAAAAAATAAAGTTTGTTATGTGAGTCTTTTTCAAATATTGATTTAACTCTGGTTTTAATATTTGTTGTTATAGTGGTAACAGAAATACATATATAAATATTTGAACGGGGCGCTCATCTATCAACAGCCGTTTATACGGGCTGGGTACGGAATCCTAAAAAACAACTTCAATTTTATTATAACACTAGCAGACCCGGCGAACTTCGTAACGCCTTAGCGTAGCAATGATGAACTGAAAAATTAAGATTTTTTTTTCTATGTATTTTTCCACGATAAAAAATATTTCATTTTATGCCCAGGATAATAAGGTATAATTATACCAAGTTTCATCGAAATCGAACCTTTAGTTTTCAGGTGATGCCTGAACATACAGATAGACAGACGGACAAACATTTTTTAATCACATATTTATTTTTTCAATATTTTCAATTTACAGAATTGACCCTTCTACAGATTTATTATATGTATAGATCGTCTACAGGAAATAAGAACATTTTTTATTTCATTACATTTATTTGGGGGTTTCACTTTTGTCCGTTTACCTCTTCACTATATACTCGTATTATAATACAAAGTCTTTTCCTCCAGTCTGTCAATGTTTGCTTCAATCTTTAAAACTACGCAACGGATTTCGATGCGGATTTTGTAATAGACAGTTATTCAAGAGAAAGGTCCTTCATGAAAAACACATGCATAATGAAGCAGTTTCCCTGGTAATTTTTGAGATTTCTAATATGATGTCGTAAATAAACACTTTTTTGCAAACGCTGACTAAGCTCTACGAGATAAGTCAAAATAATATACTACAGTATTGTACATCTTAAAAAATTCTGAAAAAATATGTCTTTCTTTTAGGGATAACCCGCAATAACCACTTTTTATCGTTTACTTTTTTCTAGAAATAATGGCTTATTTACGATGCGATTTAAAGCAATACCGTAATAATCCTAATCCAATTAAGTGCCTACCTTAACCCATTGTACATTTTATATAGATCAATACGGCCCTTTATAGCATGAGTTTTGAATGAATATATTCGAAGATATTAAAGATTTAAAATGTAGGGAAAATAAGACGTAACTGGTCAGCATTGCACCCGTGCGAAGCCGGGGCGGGCCGCTAGTCTTCTATAAAATATATATTTACATTGTGTAACAATTATGATTGACAATTAAACATCAATACGGTATTTAATTAACGCAACTACAAAGAACAATTATCACAAATGGAGAACAATTTCGCTAACAGTGCCGTATTAAGAAACAAGTTCTATAAATAGGTGGAACCTCCGCTGGTACGGAATCGACGCAAACTTCCACACTCAAAACTGTTAATTGAAACTTTATAGCTGTTTTCTTAAACATTTGATGAACTGATCTCGTTGGTACTGTGTAAATAAAATGTAATAGTCCTATAATGTAAATTGCTCACACATGTATTTATAATGTATATCTTTAGGTATAAAAATGAATCTCAATTATTTCCCTTGGTCATCGAATTACGCGTAAGGGGATGAAACAATTTTGATTTTTTTTCTATTTTTAATAATATAAATATTAAATTTATTTCTATGACGCGGTTTATATAAAATTACTAGCTGACCTGGCAAACGTTGTTTTGCCTTATAAATTAATTACTAAAATAAACATAAAAAATAGGGATTGGTGATAAAAAAGTAAAAATTTAGGATTGTATGTATTTTCAATGCCTCATTATAAAAAAAATAAAACCAAAAAAAATAGTCAAAAAATTAATATAAATTTTAAGAGAAAAACCCTTATTACTTAGGGGCATGGAAAATAGATACAGGCCGATTCTCAGACCTACAGAATATTCTCACAAAATTTAATTAGAATCGGTTGAGCCGTTTCGATGGAATTCAATTACGCACCCCGTGACACGACAATTTTATATTATTAGATTAAACATGTTATTGTTCGGTGTTTGCATTATTTTAAAATGTACAACACTGGTGGTAATTCCTCTGTACGCTAACTAAAATTATTTTAAGTTATCGCTATCTCTTTTTAATGTTAATAAAAGAAAAAGACAAAAAAATTTTAGTCCTGTTCAGTGGCGGATTTAGGCTTATTGCCGCCCTAGGCCCGATCTGATACGCCGCCAAACTTAATACTCTCATATCTGAGGTAGAATCCTAAAAAACAAGAATCATTAAAAATCCCTTTGTACTTGATAGAATAATCACGTAACAGATATACAAAATGAAACCATACAGATGAATTGAGAACGTCTTCCTCTTTAAAGTTGGTGATAAAAGTATTTGTCACACTGTCGGCAACACTCTCAGGGAGACAGTAATCACGTTACCAGCTCTGGCTAAGACCGATCGTGTCGTCGTCGGAAGCTTGCCAAAGTGTGATTATTGTTCGTCGCCATCGCCGCCCTGAGTTTGGCCACTGCCAAATGTTTATTTTTCCGATATATTATTAGGACACTATTTGTTAACCAACCATACTATAATATGACATATACAATGTGTAGTAACAATCTAGGGATGAGCAGATGGGGAAGAAATATCGATTATATCGTATCGATATTTATCAAATGTATCGATAAATATTGACTAAAAATATAGATATGTTGATATATCGATAATTTCAGCGCAATAAGTGATTATCAATAAAAATTCTCAAAATAATAATAAATTATTGAAGCAAAGAAACTAAACCCATACAGCCTGCTGCCTCCTTATTCTTTTTCTAAATTTAAAAAATTGGATTAGTCAAATATATGATGTGATGCATGAGCAGACAGCAGAACTTTAAGAAATATATCGATTTTGATACGAATTTGATATCTGAAAATAAATATTGAAAGTTGATGTCATGGGAAAAAATATTACTAATTTATTTCGATTTTTTTCTGGAAAAATATCGATATTTTAATATATCAATTTTTTTTCCCAAGCCTAAACCATACTATACTGTAACATATACAATGTGTAGTAACCATACTATACTATGACATACGCAATGTGTAGTTTTGCATTTAAAAAAAAAATAAAGATCAAATAATCCAAGTCGCCATATTAAATCAATAATTCTTTCACTGCGAAATCCCTAATATCTATAGGTACATAAAATAAAAATGTTAAAGAGTGAATTTTGTACTTATAAAAATAGGTCTTGGCAACTAAAAACAAACAGCAGAACACATTTTTTTTTAGAATTTTTGTCATGTTACATACAAACGTACCACGTGCAAAAGTCAGTACGGGGTCGAGGGTAACAGCTAGTATTAGTATAATTATATTTTACCCAATGATTGGACTATTGACATTTTGTTAATATTTAAAAAAAATACTACTGTTCGTTAAAGTAGAAAATCTTTTTTGCTTTGTAAAATGAATGTGTTTAGGTTAAAATTCCATATCAATAATGTTTTTTTTCTTTTAAGCTACTCTATCTATGATGCAATCATAGACTAGAGATTTGTCCGTAGATATAATATGTTAATACAAAATGAAAAAAACATGTTTGTTTCTACATTTTTGTTTCCGTGTTCACAAAAATACGAAAAATCTGGTCATTCGTTAGATTTACCTAAATTGACACGACGTGGAGAATCAAAGCAAGTCCCTTCATGATTCATTAAGATAAATCGTTGTTGGGAGGCTATGAGGAAAATTTCACAAGTGACACTCGGAAACTAATGGCTGGGTTCACTTTGTGTACAAATAGAGTTGATTTTAATCTCGCCTGCCCAAATCGAGAGGTCATCAAACAAATTGTCCCCGTAGATCTCCACTTGATAGCGTTTAATCTCTCAACGGGAGCACTGAAATAGGATCTGTATATTTTTTTAAATAACGTAATCCATTAATAATTGCCACTTGTAACTTTAAAATTGATACAGGTTCAGATTAGTTTAAATTTTAGCATTTTTCCTAGATATTTTTTCACAAAACACTATTAGTCTTCTTTGACGTCTATTATCATTTCCATATCAGATGATATTAGAAGCGGCTTCCTAATTTAGGGGATTTGACAAGGGTACCGATTTTCACAAAGAGTAACTGCCATCTGACTTCTACAATCTAGAAGGAAAGCAAGGCCCAATCCTATATTAGGTCGAATTCAAATACACGACTCCGGATTTCCTCATTTCGAAGGAATTCGAAAAAAAAAATGACATACGAATATGATGTTTATATAACGATCGACTAACTAATATGACTATTATATAATCTGAATTTCATCTACAATAATTATTGTAGATTATAATCAATTATTTTATACAAATAATTACATCATAATTAAGAATCATAGAAAAAACTAAAAATTGTGAAGCTATATATAACGGTCGACATAAAAAGGTCTGAATAAGCGAAATAAACTTGGGAAATACATAAAAATACAGACATTTTACTTTGTTAAATTGATTTCAATATTTATGTTCGTTTTATTGCGGTTAGCTTTAAGCACCGAATGAATTAAAGTATTCAAAAGCGGTGTCTGCTGCCAACTTTCCTCAATAAGCATCGAATGATTGAGAAACTTTTAATACATTATTTTGTTCACATGTTTTTCATTTGCTTATTGTGAGTTAAATTTTATAGCACTGCAGCGCTTCTGAACACAAAACATTTTATTGATATTATTTGTTTCCTTGCGTAATGGGGTTGAAATAATTTTAATTTTCACTTACATTTTTTTATGGGATAAGACGCTGTCTTATACATTGTATGTATTGAGTGCAAAGTGTCAAAACTTTGCACTCAATACCCAAACTAACTTCCTCTGCATCAGTTACTCTCGTCATACAAATACGTCGGTTTCAGTTTCATCTTATTCACCTTATTTTACACGAAATGGATCAAGGTGGAGTATTTTTCCATCCATAAATTTATTCCATCCATTTTTAAAGCCAATTTTTTTTATGAAAATCTAAAAACTATGTATCGAAAGATCATTTAGTACACGCAGAATATAAATTGGCTACGGTTAACAATAATCAAGACGATGAGTGTGCATAAACATGAGGGTTCTGAAAGCAAAAAATAAATTTGAAAAGGAAATTTTAGCTATATTTAAACAACCTCCGGAAACTATAACAAAATAGTGAAGTATAAAAAAAAATGAAAAGTTGTAATAAATGTAATTTTTTTTACCTATTGATTTTTTTACTTATATTCTACCTATAATTTTATTTGGTTATATTATACTACAGATTTTTTATTTATATTTTCCCGACCGTTTACAAATTTTTTAGATCCCCCAATCTCCTATTTGTATGCACAGCGGTCCTATTTCTTTATACATGTCACGTGATATTTCCGATAAATGTAAACCGATTATAAAAAGCAGTTTCGTGTTATTTCAATGGGAATATCAGAAAATATTTATGGCAAAAGGTTCAGTGCCTTTTGGAATACACAATATGACTATAGACCACGGAATTTTTGTAACATCAGGAGAGTCGTGTTATTATTCGCTCTTTTTTTGTGGGATAAGACAGGTGTGTTATCTGATAAAAAAATCAAATACCTCTAAGTATTTTCTAATCTCACAAAAAATACTGTCTGTCGTAAAGTTTGTATTTTAAAATGCTCAAAATAAGATACACAAAAGCCACCCATCGTTTTCCCATTTTTTGATTATAAAAACGGTCACGACTCGAACATCAAATTTGATGAGTTAAACGGATACAAAATATTCAAAACATTCCTCCTTTTTTACGGAACATGGAAAGTTTCTGCCGAATGGCCTGACCCGTATAACTTTAAGGATATTTTAGTTATAACTATAAAAGTATAGGCATAAATTATTTGACTATCACATGGAGGTCTTAAATTTATGACCACCCTTTGTAATGTTAAGGGTGTCTATAAAAGTTACAATCCAATTTCAATTTTATTAGCTTAAGGGTGTCTGTTGAAGGGTGTTTAAAATAGTTTTACTAGAAAATTCCACCAACTAACTAAGGCAACTAAATTAGCTTGTTTATTTTACACTAAAATTATGAGCCTCTGTGGTAACGGTATGGCTGTCGCCTCCTAAGAACGTTAGCCACGTAAGTTCCCAGGTTCAACTCCCAGGTCGGGCAACTTTTCTTAAACGTTTTTCAGATTATTCTTAGTAAGCATTACATTGCCCGGGATTGGAATGTGTCCGAAGTGGCGATAGGCTTGCCACCTGTCACATCTAGTACCTTGACTAGTCGTGGGTGTCGTAATATATCTACTGGAATTACGAGTCATGGATATACTAGCACACCTCTGCCTACCGCCTCGTGGATAATAGGCGTGAAGGTAATATTATTAGCAATGAACTATCATAGTACTCATAGTATTGGTGATTTAGTGGTTATATCTTCGGAGTTCCATTTCGGTAGTCCAGTTTCGAATCTCGCCCGGTACCTTTTGAGTTTTTCTCACTTAAGTAAGATTTCTGAACGCTAATACTGTAGGTAAAGGAACACATCTGAGAAAACTCGAGTTGAATATTGAATTAGATCTAATTTTAGTCCTGGGTTGTAGAGGTCAGAAGTCACCCTCGGTCAGAAGGGGCAAGCATTTGTGTGATGAACATAGATGTTTGTATTTCCGAGTCTGGGTGTTTATTAAATTTATTCTTGTATCTATTAAATAATTATTTTTATGTATTAGTATCATTGACTGACACCCATTACACAAAAATATAATTTACTTACTTTAGAATTAGATCAATTTATGTAATTTATCCAGAAATATTTATTTATTTAAACATAATTTTTTTGCTATACTATTGTGTATTTTTTGCTAAAAACTACCAAGAATTAATATTGATTTTTTTAATTATGAAAACTTATTCACCACCTGTCCTATCGAAAGACTATCCTTTAACAGGTAATGGTCACTGGTGCATCGAACTTTGCTTACCTTATACAAGTTATCTGGAAGCTAAGAAAAATAGTTGCGAATTGTTTTTACAAATACTCATATTATTTTTTATTATTTTTTTATGATATTGGAAGGCAAACAAGCAGACGGATTCTATACATACCAAAGGTGGAAATGGTGCGTTGCCGACCTGAGGCTGGGATGGTAAGCCTCATGCGTAAGTTTACCGGCTACACTACCCTCCAAACCAGAACACGACGATGACGAGCACTGACGCTATTGTGGCAGAAATAAGTAAGGCGGTGGTACCAATCCGGGATAGTCGTTGCAAGACTCTACCACCTAGTCAATGTCACGGTGTTAGTGACAATAGACCCTGTACTCGCTTCTTACGAGCTGTCTGGGTGGAAGGCAGTTGGCCAATTCTACAACGGAACCAGGATCAACACGAGGAACGGTTAAATGAAATAGCCCATATCACAACGTGAGTTCCCAGTTTTGCGATTAGACGATAATATTGATAACTTTATACAAATGGCAAGTTATTTGAACAAATCTAAGCATTTGGTTCAAGAGCAGACTTGAGAAAGTCCTAGGCATTTTTCAATTAAGAACCCCGCAAATCTATATCACGAGAGAAATTTTCCGGAGACGCAGCATCTGCCTCTAATTGGCACTAGTCGGGTCGAATCTCAATCAGATAAAGACTCATCGTACAAATCCATTGAATGATTAGGGAAAGCCGGTATCTCCAGCGCAATTATAGCAGGAACTTTAGTTTCGAATAACTAATCTTGGTCTATTCAAGTCACAAAGTTGTCCAATTTATTGAAATGTTAAGCACTTCTTAGTTTGGAATTATATTTGCGGGTTCAGTTATAGTGTTGAGGGAGAACTAATTGATCTTTATATAATTAGTTGACTTGTTATTTTACCAGAATTGATTGTTAACGAATTTAGTTTTTGTTTTCTTATTTTTTTCATCTTATTTTTGACTTCTTTCATATTCTTAGCTCCGCACTTAGATCGAAGTTATTTTATATGTCATCTTAATGTGTTTTACTTTTGATACAAATCTTTTTATTCCTTACTGGTTTCTTATAATGTAAAATACACCATTTTTCCTCTCTTATACCAAATATATCTTTTTGTTCTCTCTAAAAAAGGACATAAGCTACAATAGTAATACTTTATGAAATGATAAAGGTTTAAATCGTTTTACTGTTCCGCTTAGTTAGACTTAAAACTAAGCCTTATTTTTCACAAATTTAAGTCATATTTTGCATGTAGGTACTAATTATTATATTTTTGAAATATTTTACATCAGTATTAAGCTGCTTACTGTACATTTCTGCGACTTTTAAGAGCATCCCACAAGGTCGTCTTAAGTTAGCGTAATTAATTATTAAAATAATATTACTTTAAAGTATCATGCTAAGTACTTAAGTAATATGGTAATATTATTCCTTTATTTACAATTTCCATCTAATTTAGAACTATAATAAATAAGCGATAATATTGTCGTAATAATGTTCAAAAAACCTGCATTGCAGTCATCGTGCCCAGTGAATAATAATTCCAGAATATTTAGACAATATAATAATAGAATATTTAGGAAGCATAACTTCCACATCACTAATTAATGCCAGCGAAGGCCTTATAATTGTAATTGGAACCTACGCTGATGTAACGACGCTATTACAACAAATATTTAATTAAGCTGAAATCAAATTGTCTTCCAATCAGAAACACAATTAAGAAAAATAATTACAATTTTAATGTTAATTTCTCAATAATGTATATGTGTTTCTAAGAAGTAACGATCCTTTGACAAAAAGCGTAAATTATTATAAAGGTAAGTCCTTAAAAATTGATTACTGATATAAGCATGTTTCAAATTCTAACCATTTTGGAAAATATTAACGTTAAGAGGTTAAAATAAACTTCAGCTAAGAAAAATAAAACACCTGCCATGTACAAGTCGGTGTCGCGCACTAAGGGTTCCGTGTCAGTAACTAAAAATTGCAAAAACTTTTTTTTGCCTTAGTCTAATTGTTTGAACTACACTTGGCCCAGGACAGTTGATCTCGGAGCTCAATCCTGCCCATGATGTGAACACTCCCAAGCTGGTGCTAACGAAAGACCATTGGTATGTCCTGACCTTTATTCACTAGTGTCGTACGTACACTAATCCTGATACTTCAAGGCTGAAAACTCCCTATGTGGTGTTGCTAATAACTAAGCTAAATGCTTGCGCGATTTAAATTGAACCAAGTTTTTATCCTTTGGGTATGGAATCCTAAAACTGTAATGCACCACTTTAATAGTGCTTAAAAATACAATTTTAATTTTAAATATCAAAATGTTGGTGAATTTAGTTGCCACAACAAAGTAGATAAAACTAAACTGGAAAAAATAGGGATAAGTTTACACGAAGAAGTGTATAAAATATGGCACACAAACGATCCACCATATCTTCTAATATTTGATGAAAAATTTCAGTAGCACAAGGTTAGGCTAGTTTTTCATTTTAATATGTTTTATCCAGGTTCATGCATGGACTGCATTTATGCATGGTTGGTTATGGTTTATGCATGGAGTGGTGGTTAAGATAGTAAAATAAATGGCAATGGCATATTTTCTTTTTACTATTTTTATTATACGACTAACTGTTCCCGCAACTACATCCAACATCCACGTCTGTCTGTCTGTAATTACTGAACTACAAAAATTACGACATAGTAAAAGTTACGTCCTCGTCTGTAACTATGTTCCATTCAATGAAAAAAGAAAAAATGAAATTTAAACTGCGCGTTCGTCAATTATAGCCAAATTTAGATTTTGGGTTTGTCCCCCTCCCACCCCTTAAGTAAACGGAATAAAAAGTAACATATAACCTAGCTCAAAACATAGACCATCTGCTAGTCAAATATCGCCACGTTCGGTTCTGTAGTCTTAGCGTGAATCGTTGCCAGGATACAGACAAACAAAAAGTTCAAAAAAATTAGAAATGTGTTTTATTGTCTGTTTTTAGTCGCCTGGCTTATTTTTATAAGTATCTTCAACATACAGAAATAACTCTTCTAGAATATTCTCTTCTTTCTTTTTATTATATGTATAATGTGAATAACTGTTTTTTCCGAAACTGTTCAATATTCTCGAGTAATCAAATAAGTAAATAAATAAGTAAGTAGATAGTGACAACATCTTTTAACTCTACATTGAACACAAATAATATTGTATGACAATAAACATAAAATGAACAAAACATAAAACAGTGGACAATTAAAAACGAAACATCTTAGAAACTTAACAATATTAATGACAAAAATAATATTTTTTTTGTAATTATAGCTTCTTAATAATAATACACAATACAAATAACGAGACAAGGAATTCATCTAATACCTTTAAACGAGCAATTCTTGTATATATATCAGCGATTTCGAAAACGACTCGAACGATTTTCTTGAAATTTTGTATGTAGGGGGTTTCGGGGGCGATAAATCTATCTAGCTAGGTTTTATTTTCAGGTTTCTTTTAATAATCGTGTTTTTATGGAAAAAACCTTTGTCATTACAATACAAAGCTAAATTTCGCCAACATATGCAAAATTAGAATAGCTCAGTTGGGAAATCGGGCGCCTTTAATAAGCAGAAACCTGGGTTCAAAACCCAGTCCTCGAATGTTATTTTTTCTTTTTTTTTTTTGAGTTCCTTCTTTTTGTGAGAAAAATGTTCCTGGACGACCTACAGAAAAAAGAAAAACATTGTAAATTATGTCAAATACAATTCCAAAAAAAGTGATGTACCTGCTAATAAAACACCGAGCAAAGCTCGGTTATCCAGATACTAATTAATATATAATTGAACGCAAGTAAGAGGAAAAACCGATTGTGATAAAGGTTAGATAAGAAGTGTAATATTTCAGGACACTAAAGTATAAAGGTGTTTCAACAAAGTAACAAAGATACAATATTTATCTTTGCACCCATATGACGATATAACCCATATAACGATAATGCGCCCATAGTATCAGATATAGCAACAGTAAATATTATGATTTAGCTTTACAAGGGTATAATATTCTTGGAGACGACAGAGAATCAGTAATAAAACAAATGGCCAAGCTCTTACATGAGTAGGGAACGATTTTTATTGCCCCGATATTATGGGCAGGTAATACCGTGGGCCGGTCGGACAAATCGTCTGATTGTTTTACGATTTCGAACGAATAGTAAATTGCTGTGATAAATCTTTTGAACAGTTTGAGGTATTGGATATTTTATTTTATGCTAGAGGTTTTAAAATAGGTCAGCTATAAATGTGACCAAAGTAAACTGGAACTTATTTCTTCTTCGGTATTCGATTGCAAAACTTCCGAGAAATTTATACATTAAATATTTCAGATTTAATAACTTCTTAGATTAATTACATTAGTGTTACTGTATTTCCATAATCTTAGAAACGACTAAACTATGGTAAACATTTGTGTGATCGTTAGGATTACGGCAGTTGTAATATAACGAACAAGACTTAATTAGAAATTGTTTGAATAGACTTGAATTAATTCGGAATGAACATCAACAAGTTCCCAAACAATATAATCTAAACTAAGACAAATATTCTAGCAATAATAGAAATTCTCTGTACCCACTCTTTGTTACAAGGACAATTTGAGGCAGAGTGTTGCCAGCTTCAAGATTAGTGCTCCCAAAGCATCGAATGCACAAGTCGACGCAGTAAATCCACTGACCTATTTCACAGACGTATTTGGGACTCACGATTAATAATTTTCACTATGGAAAATTCGCTAATAGCATTAAATTTGTTTCAACGAACTCAATAAGAATGATGAAAGCATTAACATTTCAAAGTAAAATTTTGTTTCGAAAATTATTCTGCAAATAATGTTATAGGTGTTAAGTTTCATATTTGTAATTTTAAAAATATTTTGGTTGAAATGTACAATTGAGTACTATCAACGTAATGAGGATCAAATATTGATATTAATTATTTAAATAATACATTTATCAAGATACTGAATTTTATTTGTGATATTTTTATGTAGTAATGTTTGTTATCTCCAAGAAAAAATTATAATGTAAAATTTTGCGTGTGGCAATTTTTTCTTTTCACATAAAAAACTGAGTAATGCCTGCATGTATTTTTTTAATGTTACTTCTTTAGTATGATATTTTTTTATAAGACAGCGAACAAGCACACGAGTCTCATGATGGTAAGACACAACGGTGGTCTATAGACGCCGTAGACGTTGTAGGTGGGTCGCCGTCCTATGGTCGGGATGTTTGACCTCATGTGCAAGTCAACCGGCTACTCTCCGGACTGGAACACGTCATTGTCATTATGACACTGTCATTATGGCAGGAATAGGTAAGGTGGTGTATCCTTACCCGGGCGTATTGCACAGCACTCTACTATCAGAGTTCAAGTTGGAAGTGACTCAGTCAACCTATGCTCGCCTCTTACGAGCTGCCTAGTAGGAAGACAGATATTATAATTCTACTTAGAGGACCCGGCTATTTTAAAATTACATTTAAATTTCAACAACAAAATATAGTTCACTAATCCAGAGTTACCGAGGGTACTACAGATCTAAAAATCAGCGAAACAATTATGTCGATTCGATAAATAGTATTGAAGTTATTAGAACTTGTATGCAGGCAAAAAATATGTGTTACTGCTTACACTTATGTGACGTCATATTATAGTATTACTCATATACCGCGCCGCTACGTTATGGCGAAATAACGAAGAGTTGTATTTTACCAGGCGGATTCGTGGCAAGAAAAAGTACGTCAATATAAATACGTCACATGCAAAGTGCGCATGGAATTTTTGAAGGCGTAGGGATGTGACGACCCCATCGCCCGCTGGTGGAACGATCCAGTAACTTAGTTTCTGAATCGTCCCTCTAGTGCAATCAGTCACTCTTTCCGTGTGGTAGTGCCATGCTGTACGCCTCTATACGGTCGCAGCTGAATGGGCCGGCACGTCCGGGGACGTACCACACTCTCACAAAAAACCGGCGTGAAGCAGCAGCATTGCTGCTGCGTTTCGTCTGGTACGTGAGAGACCCGGAGGCCCACTTCCCCATAGTTCCAATGCAAGCGCATGTTTTAGGAAGTTGTCCCCAGGGAGGTACCACTTGCGTTTGCGGTGGAGGCCAATCCTCCCCTGGTGATCCTAGCTTGGGAACGGCTGTTCCTAACCCGGGACCTCTAGGTAGCCCTTCGTACTATGGGGTGGGCGAATATGCGCATTGCATTGATAATGCTCGAGGCAAACGGAGCAGTAAACTCTCGGCGCCCCTTTCCACGCTCGTTGTGGATTTTTGCAACATCAGAGGGATCCATTCCAACTTGAATGCCGTTCACTACCATCTTGAGACGGCGAAGCCGGCCTTGCTCTTCCTAACCGAGACGCAGATATCCTCTCCGGCTGATATATCATATCTCACCCGCCCGGGATACAAATTGGAGTATTCCTTTGTACCACGGGCGGGTGTGTGTGTTTTCGTCAGAGAGGATATTTGCTTTCGGCGCCTCAACAACCTTGAAGGGAAGGACCTGTCCATAATCTGGCTGCGCGTTGACTGCGAGGACCATCCTCGCGTTTACGCGTGCCTGTACAGGTCACATAGCGGAAATACCGAAACAGACCGACTCATCGAGCACATACAAATGGCTTCCGATTTTGTGCTAGAGCAGATCCCTTCTGCAGAGATCGTGATTCTTGGTGATTTCAACGCCCACCATGCCGACTGGCTAGGTTCACGCTCTACCGATCATGCGGGAAGATCTGTTCATGACTTCGCCTTAGCATATGACTTGACGCAGCTGGTTACTTCTCCCACACGAGTTCCAGATGTGGAAGATCATATGCCTTCCCTGTTGGACCTTCTGCTGACTTCTCGTCCAGAGAACTATCGAGTCTCTGTTGACGCTCCTCTTGGGTCATCGGACCATTGTCTGATCCGGAGTGTGGTGCCCGTCATGCGTTCTCCGCGGCCACACCCATCCGGCCGTCGTCGAGTATGGCACTACAAGTCAGCAGATTGGGATGGGATGCGTTCCTTCTTTGCAGCCTACCCATGGAGGCGGTTGTGCTTCTCGCTGGATGATCCGGACATCGCTGCTGACGCTGTCACTGATGTGGTGCTGCAGGGTATGGAACTTTATATTCCGTACTCTGCGGTACCCATCGGTGGCAAGTCCCAGCCTTGGTTTAACCGTTCTTGTAAAACGGCACTTCGCCGTAAACGGAATTGTTACCGGGCTTGGGCTGCGGCAGCGATATCCTGTGATGTAAATACCAGTGCGCTTAAAAAAGAGTACAATGCAGCCTCTAGGTCCTTCAAAAGAGCTATCGCTAAGGCAAAGTCAGAGCATATCGGCAGAATTGGCGAGAAATTGGCACGCTTGCCTTCGGGAACAAGAGCGTTCTGGTCTCTCGCCAAGGCTGTCCAAGGTAATTTCGCGAAGCCATCTTTACCATCTCTACACCGGGGAGATGACTCGCTGGCCCACGATGCAAAAGAGAAAGCCGAACTCTTGGGCTCTCTTTTTGCCTCCAACTCGACTTTGGATGACCACGGAAACACACCGCCGACTATCCCGCGTTGTGAAAGCTCTATGCCAGAGATTAAATTTCTGCAGAGTTCTGTGCGTAGAGTACTTTTTTCGTTGGACGTCAATAAGTCGAGTGGGCCCGATGGCATTCCCCCGATTGTACTTAAAGTGTGTGCTCCAGAGTTGGCACCGGTGTTAACGCGCCTCTTCCGGCTTTCCTACTCATCTGGCGTTGTACCGCACTCGTGGAAGACAGCTTTGGTGCACCCGATTCCTAAAAAAGGCGATCGCTCGGATCCGTCCAACTATCGGCCCATAGCTATAACCTCCTTGTTCTC
>DVZL01001101.1:0-19063 GCA_018236625.1 Lasaia peninsularis
GGCGGGGCGCGCAGGCCGGGGTAGGGGGGCGGCGGCGGCGGGGGCGCGGCGCGCGCGGTACCCGCCGTCCCCACCACGCCACCGCTCTGGACCACGCCACTGGCGTTCGCTGCTGACACAACAATATTACATTTATTTTTTTCGACCTCACTTGAGCGAAAAGCATCGATTTACACGGATATTTATAGACAAGCATAACATAAAATATTATAAGGTGTATCTAACCGAGCACGCGGTCGCGCTGCTGCCGCAGCAGTCCGATGGCGTCGGGGGGCAGCAGACGCGCGCCCGACACCGTACCGCCGACGCTTACACCTCCACCGCCTACATTCTGCACACGACATTAATAAATCAATGATACCATTGTTAAACTGTTATAATTAATAAATATCATCACGCCCGAGAGAGCAGGGAGAGATATATGCACCTACAACATGGGACCTAATATTGTCAAAATATAATAAACCAATTAAAACTTTACTTGGTGTCTAATTGTTATGTAATTTGTATACTTAGATAAACAGTAAGTAGCAAAGTCACCTGTATAATTCAGATTAATTACGGGTGCATATATTGTAGGTTATTAAATTTTACGACTGCCTTTATTTTTTATCACAATCAAATATTATAAGAAAAAAAAATTTGCTTACATTACTTATAATATTGAGAAACAGCTAGATAAAATGATTCTTTAGGCAAAAAGGTAGTCTAATAAAAGCGCTTTGTAAAACAGTTTTGTGTTTTATAAATTTGTACACAATGTCTCAAATAATAAGTCTTCTTATATATTAACAAAAACATACGTCAATTATTATTGCAGGCAAAAATAACATGCAAACTAAGTTGATTTTCAATCTAATTACTATATCATTACATATAAAACAAAGTCACATTTTTTTTGTCTGTCCCTATCTATGCTTAAATCTTTAAAACTACGCAAATATTTTGATGAGGTTTTCTTAAATAGATTTAGTGATTCAAGAGGAAGGTTTTATGTATATAATACGGGTCGCTAAGAAAAAAAAATTAGTGATAACTTACTTGTGTAAAGTTCATGTTATGTTGTGTGGTGAACTGCAGTTGTGGGCGGTGCACGACTTGCTGCGCACCCGCCGCACCCGTCACGCCCGCCGCGCCCGCGGATGTGAACTGCCCCGCGCGCTGCACCACCTGACGATTACGATATATATGTTTAGTAGCACTATATATATCCAGAGTTTCAGAATTTTTCTTGGCCAGGGACCACAATGTAGGTGTAATAAAAATAATCTTTTATAGTTAAACTGAATTTATAATTAAATACTCTTAAATATAACTAGTTGCTCTTCTATATCTTTCGAAATAACTTCGATTCGAGCTTTGACCGTGTCTGCTATTTATTTAATTTCTATTTCTGTGTAAATAATATGTATTTCTATATTATTTTTTATCTTCAGTGTCGTTCAATTCTTATGTTTTCCTAATGTTATTTAACTATCATATAATATCCGTACCCTACAATTTTTTGTTTATCTAATAATATTCTGAACATCAATATTTTCTTATGGCTACAAAGTACAAAATTTGCATAAATAAAAATTAATCGCTAAATATGTTACTAAGCACAAAACTCAAAAACAGCTGATCTGATGCACGTTGTTGTATTTGATAGTCAGAGAAAGGTTTTTATGGAAAGAAAAAATGGGAAAAATATAAAGGTAGGAAAAAACACTATTGTTTTTCACAGACACTGTTATTAGCTAACGTCAGGCGGTACGAAGTTAGACAGATCAACAGTGTGTAATAAATATTTTAACCCAGTGTATTAGGTCCACAAGTCTATGCTAAGTAACTATATTATAACAAGTCTCATATATATACCTGCGCCGGTATTTGCACTCCGAACATGTGTGAATACACGGGGCGCGGCCAATCGCCTTCCGACTTGCTCTCATCACTCTCAGGCTTCACTTCCGCCTTGATCGCTTGTATAGCAGACTAAAACATATTATTATAATATAAATATTTTACTTTTTTTAAATATATTGTTTAATTTAATAGAATAAATAAGTGAACGGGTTTGAAGGCATAAATTTAATACCGAATAAAATATTTAAGCTACTTAATGTTCGTTCAGGACTCTTTAAAAAATCGTGAAATTATATTGAAGCCCGACAGTTCAAGTAAGCTTCTAAGAAAGGTTAACTTTTTTAGGAGCTTACTTTCTCACTTACTTACTTACTTTCCACTCTCAGTTCTGTGACGTATGCGTTGACGATCCTCGAAATCTACAGATAGCCTAACTTTCTTCACAACAGGAAAATGTTTTGATATAAGTGCGTATTGTACGTATGCGCACGTATACATGTGCGGATGCGTGCGTGTGTGTATGCACACGTGTACATGTGCGATGCGTGCGTGTGTGCGTGTGCGATCAATACCTGCAGCGCGGCGTGCTGGTTATGCGCGAGCGCGCGGTGCACGGCGTCGGAGAGCGGTGCGGCGGCAGGCTTGGGCTCGGCGCGTTCCACCTTCACCTCCGCGCCGCCCTCCACGCGCACTACCGCCGCACGCACCGACGGCTCCAGCTTGATGTCCGCCTTCTGCTCGTTCTCCTCTCTGTTGACGTTTATGTTCATATTACATTCAAATGTGCTTTGAATATTATATGGTATACTGCTATAAATATAGTTTCGAATGTGAGAGGAAATATATTATGTGTGTGCGTTACTCACTCTGCATGTCGGCGTGCGAGTGCCTGCGCGTGCGCGTGTGCGTGTCGTTCGTTGACGTCGTCGGCCAGCTCGAGTCCGTCGAGTAAGGCCTCGTCGTTGAGCACGGCCAGCTCGGGATCGGCGTACTCGAGGATGTTAAACTGCTCTCCCATCTCCGCCGTCAAAGTTTCCAACAATTTTTCTTCATCCTCGCCGCCCAGACCAGTCAAAATGTCAACCTAACAGTTATTACGATGTTAAAAAAATCACTTAATGCGCACTGGAGCGGCTAGTTTTTAACCTATGATAATGAATAATAAATTTAGTTGATCAGGAAGTGGATCAGTTTAATATTATATTGACAACTTTGGTACCTATCTATAAACGACATTTGTTTTTTAACTGTAATAAAAACTAATAGGTTGCATATCTTTCAACATTATAAAATAAAAAAATGTGACATTTAATGCTCGTTTTTAAATCTTACGCTAACACTATCAAAATCTTTTCATATTTATAGGTTGGACACAAACCTCGCCAATGTTTGATGTATCCTGTTCAAGTTTATCCATATCTCCGATATCCATTTCGTCATTCCCGTGTTCATGATTCCCATCTTGTTTATTGTCATTGTTAGACGCTGTACAAATTAATAAAAACGTTAGAAACAAAAATAAAAATAAAGAATACCTTGCTGCACATTATAAAATGTGTGGGCGTCATTTTGAACATAATTACTAAAAAAACAATGAATTGTTGAGAAATAATGTTTAAATAAAACGACGCCGTTGCTATTCTCCAAACTAAAATCAAGTTAAAAATGTCTTAAATCAACTTGAAGAACGATTTTGGAGAGATAATGAACCAAATTACTACCAGAAATAATCATAAGCTGCTAACTTAAAAAGTTCGTACCATTCACATGTGCGACCAAATTTTGTTTCTGTTCTGACTGAGAAATCAATGTCGGGGTGGAGTTGTCTGTTTGAATACACTGCTGCAACAGACTGCCGTCCGCGGTCACAATACGATGTTGGATTATCACTAGATCAAGACAAATAAAATTAACATAGGACAAATCAGGTGTCCAAAAATTAACTGGCTTAATTTTGTAATCTATATTATTCCTACTTTATTATTATAAAAATAGTTTCATGTAATACATATTTATCTATATTTTACTTTCATTTTCTAAATACTATCGTACGATACATATTACAACTGTAGAAATGAAGACCAATTCATTATCAATTTAAACAATACAAATTGTACGCAACTGTATGTAAAGTTGAAGTTTACAAAAATATTTATTTAAAAAAATCACTAAATAATTTTAATAAATATGCTAAAAATGGACCCATTTTTTAGACTTGTAGTGAAACTTTTTCATGGACTATTATTAACGCTGAATGACTACTATAATTATACATGAAACAGATGTAGACGTGACGTAGTTATCATCGATATGACTATAATCGATATCCTTGTCGTATCGATATTATTGAATTTATTAAATTTAGTTTCTTGCACCTAAATCGAAAAAAACGTAATTATATAACTGAAAAATATAACACTTGCAAATAGTAATAAATAAGCTAAATCATAATTGTAAAATGATTTAAACATCGCCACAAGCGCTAAACTTATTTGTGACGTCACCGTCCACTGAGAAGTGAGAACAGCAATTTTTCAACGAAGTGAAATATTATTACACTTCACTTAATTGCACATTCCCTATTAAAGTATATCTCGGGCTACAATTGATGCCTTAAAAACCCTCGGCTACTAATCTACTATTGTTTAAAAAGATGTTGTAGGTGTAACAATACAATATAGCAATGAAGCTATGTGTATACTGACTGTGTTCGGGGCGCGGCGGGCGCGCGGCGGGCGGCCGGAACGCCGCGCCCTCCGGACCCTCCTCCCCCGCGCCGCCAGCTTCTGGACAAAGCAAACCTTCACCTTCACTTCACGAGTCGACTTCGGTTTATTCAAATAAAAAGAATACGTACATAAGCATAATAAATAAAAGTACAAAAAACCGACTTCATTACTACCGTAGTGTTCTATACATTACTAATGAAGTCTAAATAACTTTTTTTCGTTTTTAAAGTTCCATGCGCAAAGAATAAATAAGGAAACCTATTACTAAAAATCCTATGTCCGTCTCTCTGTCTATATATCACGAGGCTGTATCTCTTGACCCAACAGCTAGACAATTGCAATTTTCACAGAGGATTTATTTATGTCGCCGCTATAACAACAAATACTAAAAACACAATAAAATATATACCTATATAGGGTGCTCTCCTACAGAAAACGGGATACCCTTACTTTTCTATAATTGCACTAAACCCTTCATGCACGAGTCCGATTCCCAATTGGCCAGTTTTTATTTCTACATATTTCAAAAAGCAGTGCAACAATTCTCGTAAAAAATATATAGGACCATCCCTAAAGTATGATCTGTCTGGCAATGAATATAAATAATAAATCTTACAAAACAAGAATAATCAAAACCTATTTGGAAAGAGTAAACAGGTGACAAAAATAAAAATTTCCTCCGATATCGGTGAATTAATTATTAATAGTGGGTAGCATATCATAACGCGTGTACTTTTACGCTGCGCATGACTAAATATGAAATAAAATAATTAAAAAAGGAAAAAAAATTTGGGAAACAAAGTGAAACAAATGATGAGTGCGTAGAGTACTCACGCGGCGGCCACATCTTGTCGGGGTGCCGCTGCAGCAGGTCCCGCAACTGGCGGTTGATGTCGTCCCCGCCGTACACGGGGCAGCGAACCGGCCCCGCCCCCGGCGCGCCCGCCACGCCCACCACGGCGCCGCCCCCACCCGGCGCCGGCGGGCTGCCGTCCGACGTGCGCAGGCGCTGGATCGCTGCTTTAAAATTATTATACCAACAAAATTATTATTTTTATTATTCATCAGACTACAGAATGTCAATTTGATCGTCTCGTTGGTCGAGCAGTTAGCCTACTCGCCTCAAGCTAACGATATCGATTCTCGAAGGGGACCGATATTTGTGCGATGAACATAAGTGTTTTTATTTCCAGGTCTAGGTGTATATAACACGAACATATAATTTGCTTACTTTGGGGTTAGATCAATTTGTGGAACATATTGTTATCTATACTAATAGAATATATTTGAAGAATCCACATTATATAAATCTCTAAACTTTTTAGACTCTAGCTTTATATGTCCCATATCATAAAAATTGTTACTATTTACTCCCAAAACCTAAGACATAACTTATTAACTCTATTCCAACATTTTTATTAATATAATTTTCAAATCTGGGATTCTTGGCTTAACTAGTTTAATAATCAACTTATTTAAAATATTTTTATAAATAATATATTTCATTCAATACTTCAAATCATAAAGGACAGCGAAGTACATAAAGTTACTCCCAGTCAATGTTATCATTTACCTTGCATTCTCTGGTCATGTATAATTTGTTGCTGTTGCTGCGTCTGTTGCTGCCGCATTTGCTGCAACTGCTTCCACTGGCGCTCTTGCTCCGCCTCCCGAGCACTTCTCTGTTGGCAGCTGGCACGTTCTTGATCCTACATATTGATGAGATAAGCATTATTTTTATGTCGTCTTGTCTTCTCTATTGTTACATCGTATGGCATGCTCGCACTATACAAGCTTTTTTGTAGCTTGAAGGAACCTAAATGAATAATAATACCAAGCACATGTCATGTAAAATCTTCAATTCAAAATTTGGATTAAACAAAATATACTGTTTTATTGAACACCTAACAGATTAAATTTAATTATGAAGGTTCATAAATAGAGTTATTAATAATATTTACATAAATATTTCATCAAATGTAATTAATAGATTTTACCACATAATTTCTAATATTTTTTTATTTAAATATATTACAGTCATTTATAAATAATTGAATAGCAGTGTAACTGCAAAAAACTACTTAAATTTAAAATAATATTGTGTGGTCTATGTTAACAAATATCCACACTAATGATATGACCTACAAAAACTCGTGATCAAAATCCATTCATAATTGGCGAAGAAACCGTGTAGCAAACATACAGTTGAATTGAGAACCACTTCTTTTATGAAGACTGTTGATAAGTAACATCTTTTGTTAATTGAAAAAATATCAGCACAAAATTATTTCTAGAGACTATCTAAATTTGATTGATAAGTTCTGAAACATATATTTTTTTATTACATTATATATCATTATTAGCTGACCTGACTAACTTTGTTCTGCCATTTATGTCACCTATAATATACTTGGACCATATCCACCATTAAAATACTAAAAACAACCAAATTAATTTATATTACCTTACCTACCACTTATACATAAAAATTAATAAAAACGTGTCTAACTGTTTCAAAGTCGTTTGGCCGCAAGCACTGTAATATATAAGAGATATTATATTGCTACACGTTATATATACAATATATTTAATGCGACCATAAATTTTATTTCTTCTTATATATAGATGAAGAGACAAACTGGCAAGTGGTGATGATATTTGTCCGAAAACAAATTAAAATAAAAAAACTAAAACAAACTGCGAAAAATAGTATTTTAAATTAACGAATTCAATCATCACATTTGTATGGTAGAATTACATTTTAGTGATACGGTAGAGGTTATAATTTTATTTAAAAAAAACAGTGATTCTATAGCATTTTATAAATTTTTGGTAATATAATTAAGTTGCCAAACACATTGGCCATATTTAAATTCAATTCACTTAATTCCTTCAAACTGCAATAACTTTTGCAATATACAAGACAGTTATTTTAAGCTAAGCTATAAGATAGCACCACATCTTAAAACACTTCATTTTTATCAAAATAAAAACTATAAATTAGGAGGGTTGTCATTTTAAAAACAATTATTTACCTATAACAATTTTTGCAAAGTAACAAAATACTAATTATATGAAATTTAATGGTTTAGTTATTTTATCTTTTGAAATAAATAAAAAAAAATTAAGACATTTTCGACGAATGACAAACTGTCGACAGATATGGCGCTAACCTCCATTTCTTTATTACGATTGTTATAAAATCTTATATAATATAAAATATATAAAAAAAAAATTATGTGCACGTTAATATAATTTCAATTGTCATGCTTACTTTCAAAAGAGTTAAGTTTACATTTTAATGGGTTAACGGGTTATTTTTTATCAATATGTCTGTTTGGAAGTTTTTAATTCATTTATTAACAATTGAGTCAGGATATTCAAGATAATTCTTTTCACATTAATTGTTTATTATACATATTTGTCATGTTTATAAGTACAATGATTTTGTAACCAAAATCTCATATTTTCAATCTGGAAAAAATTTGTTTCTAAACATTTCTTTTGCACTAAAATTAAAACCAGGATTTTACTGACAAATATTTTATGACTTGAAATGAAAGTGGAAACTAATCTATATTATTTCCAACATTTATTTCGTAGTTTATTTTTCTATTAAAAATATGTATTTTATTGCAGTTATATTCGAATATGAAGAAAATTTAAAATACATAATTTATCTTATATCATATAAAAAATGTAGACGTTCATCTCAATGTTCTGAGTTTTAATAAATATACAAAAATAACTCATGACTGGTTAATTGCGTAGAAATACTTTTACGTCAAAAATCTGTTGTAAACTACGGTACTAATAAATCATAATTAAAAAATTACTACATCAATTGTCGCTTTGTATGTACAATTTACAGAATGTTATAGACTGTACACTCATATCAGTATAACTATTAAGTCAAATACATTTTTTGAAATACATGCTCAAATGATCAAAATAACAGTTTATCAACTAAAATTATTGTTAGAATTGTTAGCACTACATCCAGCCACCAAAGATCAACCTGTTAAAGCCAACAACTACCAAGACAAAGCGAAAATTAAAAAAATAAAAATCGTTACGGCGAACGGACGAGAGTCCAGGAGGCGAATTCAAGTGTTCAAAAAGCTAAAAAAAGTAAGAAAAAGGAAAATTCACGACATTTAACAGCCAAACTTGTTGGGTGATGACAAATTTGGAAATAACAAAAGATCGCGCTATCACCCAACAACATCAAAAAAGCTTTTCGCATACACACGTTTCATAAATTATCGAGTTTTGTTGTGTATATCAGGTCGTGTTTATGTGTATTTATATAAATGTACAATTTAATGTGAAAAAATATTGGAAAGTAGAAAGATTCAATTATCAATCCATTAGACATCGATTATTAGAATGTTTATTTATCCTCAAATGGCAATTGATTTTATTTAGTAACAATTGGTCGAATGATAGCAATAAATTCGAAGGAAAACTCTAAATATTAAAGTTGAACAATTAATCAAGTATATAGTCGAAAGTGTAGGTAGTAAAAACAAAGACCGCGTGCGGACAAAGTGCGCGGAGGCATGAGTGGGTGCGGCCTGTAATGCGAGTGTGGGCGTGTATGTACAGAGGTGTGCGGTTGTGTGCGGGTGTGTGTGTATGCGGGTGTACCGTGTTGCGCGCGGTCTGTGGCACGGTCGCGGCGGAGGTGGTGGGTGCGGCGGTGGTGGTGGGGGTGGGGGTGTGGAGGCGCGGCAGCGTGCGCATTATCTCGGAGGGGGTGAGCACGCGGATGTGCGCGTCCGCCTCCAGGAGCCCGCCCGCCGTCACCGTCACGTTGGGCGCGCGCACCGGCGTGGCCGCGGCGGTGGTGACGGGCGCCACCGGCACCGCCGCCGGCTCCGCCTCGCCGACGCCCGCACTGACCGTCACGCTCGAGCTCTGTCGGCCCCGTCCCAACCAACGCTTAGTCCGACCGCACGACCACGCGACCGCCCGATGCGGACCAGGGCGCACGCGAACAAACCGTGGTGCCCTCCGTAAGATTTACGAACTTTACTCAATATCATTTTTACTAGTGTCGCAAACTTTGTCATTTCAATCACCAAAATATCTTAATTTCATTAATTTTCCATTTATATTTATTAGTTTTTAATATTTGAAATCACTTATATTCTTAAGGAGGACACCAAGCAGATTTCATATTAAGGAACACAATACATTTAATTTCAACACAATTATTAATTTAAAACTCTGGATCGAGATAAGCCATTACACACAAATGGTCAAAACCTTTTCACATCAACTGTTATATGGATGTAAATGATAAACTTTTAATATGCTAATCACACTGGAGTATAAATTTTGATAAGATCTTAATTGATAAAGTATGCCTTAATTACAATAGCTATTTTATTCATATATATTCAGAAAATGAAAAATACATTGTATATTGATTACTGATCAACTAACCCTGAGAAACTCTTAAGCAGCTTTTAATACAGATATCAAAATATATATCAAAATAATGCCTAATTAAATTAACAATAAATGAGAAACTTTTTCAAATTTAAACAATAAAATAAACGATAATGAAAATTATAAATACAGTCCTAATAAAGGTTTACAAATTAACTTGCCTAAAGCCATAAGCTATCATGGCAATATAACGTATAAACATAATAAATAACGTAAAACGTGTATTAAATTTACAAAAATATTATAGAAACTTTGCACCATATTAGACATAAAATATGATTTATAAATAAAAATATTTTTATTCGTTTTAATATTTTACTGCTTCAATTTAACTAAAGATTTGTTTCAACACCTTTTTATTGTTTTTTTTATTAAAAATCCTTAGTGGTTGCATTTCTGCTTTTCCTTTTTAAATACTTAGTTTTTATTATTTCAAGTACAAGTAATTATTACGAAAACAAATATTACAGCAGTAGATAATTAAGTAGTGTTCTACAAAACAAACTACATACATAGTATGATCTAGTTATGCACTTTAGAATGAATAATAAGAAAATACCAAGACGCATCTGCTAGTAAATATTATTCAATATATAAATTTAATATATGTTTAACAAGATGTAACAATTAGTTGCATAAATATTAAAAAAAATTAACCCTTTAGTTCAAAAAAAAATTTAAAAAAAGCAAACATAAGGTATATTTAACTAACCAAAGGAATATGTTGTTGATTAAATATATTTTTTTATTTTATTGCTGGCGTAAGTTTTATATAATAGCAAATAAAATAACTTATTAACTCTTAATATACTTAACTCTAAAAGAAACAAATTCTTGCGTTAAGATTCTGATTAATTGTGTAAAACATGTGGTCTTTCTCAAATAATTTTAGTTTTAAAAAACAAATGTCTAAACAATGTTTGTTCCCGCCCTGGCTTGGCACGAGTATATTATGCATGTTATATACATATAAATCTTCTTAAAAAAACTAACTCCATTGAAAAAACCGCATTAAATTCCGTTGAAAAGTTTTAAAGTTCTAGACAGACAGACAGCGGGAAGCGACTTTGTTTTATACGAATAGTGAATTTGTTTGTTTATTTGTTTTATGTAGTGATATTATCTACGAAAATATGTTGAAAAATAATTGTAAACTAATAATGATCCTATTTATTGTAAAAAAGTAGCAGTTTGTTTTAAAAAATTAAAATTTCAAATTATTAGAAATAATGTTAATTAGTATCACAGTCAATTAGTATCTAGCTTAATAAATCTAAATGTGTGGATTGGCTAAGTGAGTTGTGAAAAACGATTGGAAGCTATAATAATAAGCGAAGAAGACAAAGAATTTAATAAGTAAGACTATACGACCAGATAAGTAATACTGTGTTCAATTATATATTAATTGTTTGAAAACCAAAAAATCTTCTTTGTCCAGAAGGTATGAATTTGTTTAATTTTTACTCTTCGAAAATGAGAATAATCCCGATTAATTTGGTATCAGGAAGGAAAATATTCAGAGACAGTATAATTTTTTCAAAATTGTATGATCAACATGACTGTCCTTAACATGTATCTGATACAATGTGTCTTGTTACGTATGGGTACAAACAAAATATTTTTTGTAGTTATAAAGTGAGCAAAGCATCAATACAATAATATTAGCCCTTGCTTTTAATTACATACAATAAGCGTACATTGTAAAATAATATAAAAATGATAGAGTTTATGTTTAGAAGATCTGGTTTGAAGTTGTAGATTCATCATCAACAACTACAAATTAAAATCAAAATTAATTAAATATTCGTTTAAAAATGTTCTAATCAAGTACTAACGTGTATCTGCACTCGATAAATATATATTTTTCTATAAATTTGTTACTGTTTAAAGTTAGATCAAATAAAAGCGAAAAAAGTATTTGGGTCTCTTTTGTTTACTTGGCTTATGAAAAAGAATGGATGCTCATATGTTTTTGTAATCTTTTCACACATGTTAAACAACTGCACAAGTAACATTAACACAAATTCTTTTCCTGAATTCAGTAGACAACGAAAACTTAGAAATTAAACAAAAATCTTTGTACTACAGTCGTTTAAAAAAACTGACGACACAAAATATCACTTTTTATAAACGACTACAGTAAAATGACATTTGAAAAGGAATTTAACCAAGTGCCGACGTAGGTGTAAAATATAGATATTCAAAAGCAAATGCGTCCGGTAGAGCACACGGTGAGCACAGGGCGTAAGTGGGTTAGCACAGAGCACGGGGGCAAGATGGGTGAATGGGGCCAAAAGGGCAGACAGACACACACACACATTACACGTACCTGTTGGGCTTTCTTCATGCGGATGGCGCTGCGGTTGTCGCGCGCGCGCTGAAGGTACGGCGCCTTCTGTTCCGAAGGTAGGGCGCGCCACTTCTTCAATATTTGCTTGCAACGATCCACCCAGTTGGGGAATTCCGTTTTCCATTCGGGATGATTGGTGTTCGCGTACAATACCGCGGATATCGTTGCCGCTGAACCTAAACCTGTAGAGGGATTTTTGACACATTTATTAAAATCCTACTAATATTATAAACGCGAAAGTTTGTAAGTATGTATGGATGTTTGTTATTCTTTCACAAAAACACTACTGGACAGATTTGGATGAAACTTTAGAGGAAGATAGCTTATATATTATGCGAATAATATAGGGTATCAATGAGGGAATAAAAGAGGATGAGGGTAAATTTACTTTAGATATATATTAATTTGTGCACTTTGTAAAAAATAAATATTTTCAATGTATTATGTATACAGGAGTAGTACTAAATACTTTGGTTTTGTGCTGAAAATGCTGCACAAAACGAACACTGAAATTGGTGTGCGTGTATGTGTGTGTGTGTGTATACTGACTCTCGTCGGCGCGCATCTTGTCCGCGCTGCGCTGGTTGTAGGAGGGCGGGGGCGCGGGCTGGTCGCCCCACTCGCCGTACAGCGGACTCAGCGCGCGCGCCGCGCCGCCGCCGCCGCCGCCCCCGCCGCCGGTACTACAAACCAAAAAGATAGACCCGCTCAATTAAATAGCTTTTATTAAGCCGCGCTATGATACGATAGATAAACAATACGGAACGCTCACAACAAATCCTTGCATTGTCCATGTGAAATTAAGATTTTATTAAACTAAATCATCGTATCTAAAGGGATGGGACTTAGGAATATCTATGAAGAAGCATACACCTTTCTTAACTTCCGTGTGTGGTTCTATAATCCATATGTACTAATTTTGATAAGTGCAATTTTTTTTACATTTCCACAACTAAGTCAGAATTTTAGAATCGGTCGAAGATCCGGAATGAAGCATTGACTATTCCTCATTTCGATCGCCCAATTAAAAAAAAACCTTTAAAATGATAACACCCGCCAGTCAACAGTAGCGAACAGGAGCCTTAATTTTGAATTCTTAAGATTGATCAAGTGACTGTCATATTCTAATGTAGTGCTTTGGTATATATTATTTGGTATATATTATTATGTAGCATGGTTTGATTAAGACTTTATAATAATTTTAAAGTGAAATTGAAAATTAGCAATCGACTAGTGCAAAGGTTATGACGCCATATTCGATTTGCTTCACGTCATTTACAACACGTTTATTTACGTCCTAACAAGTATTATCGCAGGTTCTCATTTGTGGGAATTCGTATAGTATTCGTATAGTATAGTCTCGGTGGCTTAGTGGTGCGCACTTGGGACTGCCGTCTTGGTTTCATCTTTGACGAAGCTTTCATTATAGCGGTAAATACGTGATACATATTTAATAAAGCTTAAATATTTAATAATAGAAGATAATTTTACCTATTTGTGAAATCATTTTGGTATTGTGAAGAGTATTCCATTGGGCTTTGTAGTTGTTGTCTTTGTTGGGAGAAGGGAGTACTCGCCATCGAATTTACATATGATACCGAAGATTCTTGAGACTCCTGAAAAAATGAAAACACACTTCAAGTGAATATAACGCGAGCACTGCAATTTGCAGTCGCACAATACTACTGTGTTTTTTTGCGGGACATATTTAAATAAAAATACAATTATTGCATTTTCTGCAAAGTAACGCCTATTCAATTAATGGTTCTACCCCTTCGAGGACATGGTGTAAGTGACGGTACCTGGTACCTACACGGACTTCCATTTCGGTGGTCCAGGTTCGAACCCTGCCATGTACCAATGAGTTTTTCTAACTTAAGTATTTTCTGAGTGCTCTTACGGTGGAGGAAAACATCGTGAGGAAATCCGGAATTTGTGCCCGAATATGTATAATATGTTACCTGGGAGTCATCTGTGAGCACGCCCTTGAAGATCTCATCGACGTCATTGCTGTCCATGTCAGGTAGTGTGTCTCGGACCATGGCTTCCAAGTTAACATTCAACAACGACAGATCGTCTTTGGGAGATATCGTTGAGCCTTGAGATGATCCACCTGTTTCTGTTAACATGATGGTGGTATGAGAACTTAAAACAGATATTTCATTCATTAACAAACTTACAGGATTGAAAATTAAAAGATATAGTGAAAGTCTCATAAATTGAATTTTATTCACTCATACTAATATTTTATATAATTCATGTTTATATTTTACTGGAAGAAAATTTTTTTTTAACCAGCGTGACCAAACTAAAAACATCATTCATGTAGTAATAGTGTACGTAAACTATCGAATTGAGAGAATATCACTAATACCGTGAGATATAGAACCACTATCAGAAAAGACTTGATATATATTATATGACTTAATATATATAATGAGGGATCATATAAGTATAAAAAATTAAGGGAAAGTATATAATTTTTATATAATATACCATATTATATTTTTGATTTAGTGCATTCTCTATGAGACCAATATCGTTTTTTTCTTGTCAAAAAGCCTCGAAAAATAAATTAAGAAACCTAAGACTGGCACTCGATACTCCGTACCTAACCCGCAGGAGACCTAGATATGTATGTATGTAAGAAACCTAACCCCTTAATCGCAATCTTTATTCGTGCTATTATACATATACATATGAGGAAGTTTATTAAAAATGTTTATGCTTACCACTGCCAATAGTTTCGGACTTGTGGCTGTGTATCTCACTGGACTGATCAGGCTCGCTCGGTTGCGGGCCCAGTATCGCATTCTTCAATGCTGTAGAATCCTCCGTATGTTTTGGTTGACCATCTTCCGAGGCTTCTGTTTTTATCTTCGTGTCTAGACAGCTTAGACCTGAATATTCGTCTTTTTCTTCCTTCGGTTTCAAAGAACTCAGAAGTTCAGATTCTTCCTGTGTAAAAAAAACAAACAATAATATTATATAACTGAAAAAATATAACACTTGCAAAGTAGTGTCAAATAAGCTAAAAAAAATTATCCAAACTATCATAATTTTCGGATGATTTAAATTACTACACTACAATATAATATAAAAGATACAATAAAATACATTTATTTGTGGCGTCACCGTCCACTGAGAACAATAATTTTTCAACGAATTGAAATTAAGTGAAATGTTATTATACTAAACATAATTAATTTAACTATAATATATAATATAAATATTATATTGTCCCTTTGTGCGGTAATTTTCATATTATGCCCAAAAAATGCAAAAGGATATCAATTGACAATGGCGTTGACATTGGACCGTGACGTCACGTCATGGCGTTGCGTTTTCGAAAATTACGAGAGAATTTCATAAAAGCTACTTTTGAAGAATTCATTTTATTAATAAAAACTTGAATATTGGCAAAAATATTAATTTCTTCAGCAATAAATATTACACGTTATTTTTTTGGGCCATATCTAAATCACATGCATATTGCCTATAGTAGTTTATGCGTTTGGTGTCGTGCCTGCGTGAGCGTGACGTAGACGGAGGTGTCGCGCGGCGTGTAGAGCGCGAGCGCGGCAAGCACGTCCTCGCCCTCGCTGTCGGAGCCCTCCTCCCGCCACTCCTCCGACCCGCCCGGCGACACCGCCGCGCCCGCCGCCGCTCCCACCACCGCGCCACCTAAACACACACGTCATATATCTGTATTAGCATTATAAAGAGATAAAGTTTATAACTTTCATTGATTGTTTGTAAAGGCTAATTTTCGGAAATAAAAAACCGATCATGAAAATTTTTTTACAATAGAAAGCTACATTACTCAGAGAACTGCGCAGCGAGCGCCGCGCAATTCTTAATCGTTTTACGGTTTTTTACCACATTCAATACCAGCTAATACTAATAATGATCATAATAAGTACCTACTTTCTAAATCTTATCATGATCAATCAAAACCACACCAATATATAGTACTACGAGTAACAGACTAAAAATTCTGTCCCCCAAGATGAAACAAATTAAAAAAAAATCTTTAAAAACAATTTGTAACCGAGTACTCCGTCGCATACCCAGTGTCATAATCCTGTGCACCCTGCTGCTGCGTTGTCATACTGAAACATCAGTAACTTCAACCTACACACATTACATACCTCTCTCGCTACTTCCTCGTCGGTCGATCGGTTAGCCTGCTTACCCAACACTATCGACCAAACGCGAGACCCGGGTTAACTCTCGACGGGGACAGACATTTGCGTGATGAACATCCGCTAATCCACAAGAAGCTTGTATTTCCGGGTCCGGGTGTTTATTACATTTATTCTGGTAAGTATTTTTATGTATGTCGTGAACATTAGACCTAAACTTATGCAATTAAAAAAATAAACAAACACTACGCTAGTGTTATCGGTGTTGGGTCAGTGCCATCAATATATAAAGCATACGTAATTGTGAGAATCAAATTTCTTGTTTTTTTTATCGCAACATTTTTTCAGGACATCAGAAAAACCAAAAAAAACGCCTCACACGCATCCATACATAAAACTAGTCTTCATGTTAATATGTGAGCATTGTGTGCCGTGAGTACTTTACTTACCAGTTGAGCTAACAACGGGTTTTGATGGTTCTAGGAGTTCTTTTCCAAAAAATGCTTCCTGCATGTAAGAGGGAAACTGTTCCATTAATTTGGAACGCGGTTTTCTGCGTGGCTTCCGCTTGTTGCTTGGTGATTCTAAAAAGAAAAAATTAAAAAAATATATAAAAATCATTAAAATTCATAGATAGCTTGCATAAGCAAGCCATCTGCCATCATTTAAATTACAAACTTTTTATTTGAACACCAATATCTTTCATTATTTATGGAAATTTGGGTAATCCGGAAAATGTATGCATTGGATCAAACATATCAATACTTGGAACTTTAATTTTTTTGTTTTTTTTTTATTTTATAAAAATAAAGAATAGACAGAATATATCTTGAAAGTCACTTAAAAAATAAAATTTAACAAAAACTATTAAGACTAGAAAGATGACTTATCAGCTTTATTATAATTATTATAGAACTAATATAACACCTCTTTTTCCAACCTCTCTTATTGAGGGATGTGGGGATTTTTATTTTTAGTACAACATAAGGGATAGTATACATTACCCAATAATAGTATATAATATTGGCATCCATGACATTAGTTTTACACTGTGTTTTTGTGTATTGCATACACACACTATGTTTTAAAACGAATGAAAGATAAAGTCAAAATAAATATTATTCTCTACCTCCCGATCCTTGCATTCCTTCAGCATTTTCTTCATCAGCCTGCGCTTTGATAGTGGCCTGTCTTTGACGAACCACAAATCCCCCAATGCCGAGTTTGTTGAGATTTCTCTGTCTCTTTCTTCTTAGTACGGTGAGTCCTGAATCCGTTGTGTATATAGTAAACCCTTCTGGTACAGGACCATCATTTGCCACATTCCAGAGGATACCTTCTTTGAGATTATTGGTAGCAACACCTGTAATGAAATTTATATAGCTACATCTAGGAATCATTTTTTGGTTACTTAATTTTTTTTTTAATTCAAACACAATATGAAGTGAACAGGATTGAATATTACTTAAATCACTTTATATATAATACGTGTAAAACTTATTTTTGGATAAAAGACAAAATAGGCATTTTATTTACAACTAGCTCTCCCGGCGAACTTCGTGTCGCCCGGACTGTGCCATTTTTTATTTATTTATTTTAATTATTATAATCAGGACAAATCGATAAAAACAAAAATCATAAAAAAATTTGATCTAGCCTTTCTTGAGTCATAAATGATTCGATACTTTAGGTATTGATCATAATGAGTCCGTTGTACTTGATGTTGTAATATATCAATGTTATTTAAGAATTACTATAAACATATAATAAGATATTCACCTGGTTCCTCCTTGACGTCGGCGGTGCTGTCGGGCTTCGTGTCGTCCCCCATCTCTCCTTCGGCATTTTGAACCACTGTTTCAATAGATGCCATTATTTCTAATCCAAATATGCCAGCGTCCAAACACACAAAAAGTTATGTTAGGATACTTTAACTGACACTTAAACCTACTTGGTGGCGGTGTCATTTTTGTATAAGAAGCTGCTTAATTCATTATTTTAGTACTTTTTAATTCAGTCTGTACTTTCTTTATTTGTATTGTTGAATTATTTAAATTAAAAAAAATACAAGGGAAACTTTATTATATATTTATTGCATTATCCTAGGAATTTTAACATTTGGAAATAACATAACATCTTAAAAGTACCTATAAGTAACAAAAATCGAAAACTAACAAGTGTGGACAAACATAAAAATTGAGATTTCACTATTTTAATTCATATTCTATTTAATATTGTTTGATGCTATGGATCCACAGGATAACAGTAGTGTAGTAGTAGTGTAGCTTACGCGGATTACCATCCCTAACGACTTACTTATTTCGGTCACCAAAATATTAATGTTCGACATTGCAGTTGTAGCCGGTAGACTTACACCCGTAGCTTAAGACAATTTGCTAGTATTCCATATGAAGTCAAGTATTATATCGCCTCTGTGGTGTAACGGTACAGGTGTCACCTGTTAAGACCGTTAACCACGTGGGGTCCCGGGTTCAATTCCCGGGTCGGGCAACTTTTCTTAAATGTTTTTCAGA
>DVZL01001102.1:0-19052 GCA_018236625.1 Lasaia peninsularis
AGGACATGTTGGTCCTCGTGCTCCTACCAGTAGCGGAAGTGCCCAAAAAATCGGCATCCGCAACAACCCTGATACATACCTATTAGAACTCCTTAGATCCAAGTCACTAATATTTATTTTTCTATTATTTTATTCGTGGCGAATTTCACACAAGTAAAACAATATTTATAAATTTCATTTATGTGTGTGTAAATTTCTGTCAGGGAAATGTGAAATTTGAAAACATTTCAAATTAAATGTTAATATCAATAAAACAAAATTAAATATAAGTTAAATTTTAGTAAATTAACTTTATACCTACTCAATAAATTGGGTTAAAATGTTAAATTAAACAAATAAATAACGATTTTACGAATTATGAAGGCGAAAGAATATTTGGTTTAATAAAAAATACTACTTTTAACAACATTAATATCTAATTAAAATCAATATGGGGAGGGAAGAGTACGCTGACCTTTATAATGACCATTTACTGGCCCGTCACAATGACCCGAACGACTTGATGGCTGATGAAATGATGATAAATGACAAAACAATATGCTATAACATTCAGAGGCAGCTATATCGAAAATTTAATGGTTTATATATGTTAAAAGGTATTGTTAGTATTAAAATGAATTCAAATACCTTAGAAGAAAGAAGCCGCAAAGTTAAAGTGTACTACAAAATATTGAAGAATCAAACAAAACCTATAGCAAATTCATTGAAAAAATATATCTTAAATAGTAGCCATAGCTGTGAGAGGACTACTAGTACACCATTATTTAAGATAAGCTCTATACAGACTGTAAATAATAATCATTTAACAACTTGTTCGCAAATATTTTTTGTAAACAGCTTACTCCCAAATTCTATGATTTTTGATAATGAATTTAATTACAAAAGAAATTATCACAATTTAAGTTCATATGCAAAGACATGTTGTAACATTTACAGATGCCAATTAAGTACAGCTCAAGAAAGTTGTTGTTGTTCTTGTAATTCTGATGCAATGTTTGAAGTTATGAAAAGTCTTTATGATTGTTATAAGAAAAAAAATTGTGATCAATGTAATTGTATCCTTTGTGGACATTTACCACGAGAAGAAAGACGTTTAGGTGAAATCCGAAAATCTAAAAGTTATTTAGGTGACATATCAGCGGGTGTAAAACCAAAAATAGATAAAAAGGAAAAAATAACCAAGAAAACAAAATTACCATCATTAAAAGGTAAAAGTGTTTCTGAAAAAGAAAAAATACTTAAAGATCTTGTAAAATCTGGTGGGCCACTACCTGAGGGAAAGTCCAAATCTGAAAAAGAAATAATAAAAAAAGTTAGAAAGGATCTTGGTATTCCACCAGAGCCAACCACATCTAAAGAAAAATCGAAATTACAAAAAGCTAAAGCACAAGGATTATTAACACCTTTGGAGGGGAAATCTCATGCTGAAAAAGAAAAAATTTTAAAAAAGCAAGCTGAATTAGGCATAACTTTACCTGACGGTAGAACACAATCTGAAAAAGATTTAATAGACAAAATTAAGACAGAATATAGCAAACCAAGTGTACTTTCTACTGAAAAAATACCTTCAAAAAAATTACTCAAAGCAAAAGCGGAAGGTTTATTAACTCCCTTAGAAGGAAAATCACCAGAACAGAAAGAAAAAATTTTAAAAGGATTAGCTATGAATGGAATTCTTCTTCCAAAAGGTAAAAATACATCAGATCAAAAATTAATCAAAAAAGTAAGACGAGATGTCGGTTTACCTCCGGAACCAGAAAAATCCTCTGCAAAAAAAAAATATCAAAAAGCCGTAGCTGCGGGAATCATTGCACCACTAGAGGGAAAAACAACAGAAGAGAAGGAAAATATGTTAAAAAAATTGGCTGTAATGGGATTACCTTTGCCGGAAGGGCGTACGCCTTCTGAGAAAGCGTTAATAACTAAAGTTCAATCCGACGTTCCTGCTGCGATTTTACCTTCAGAAGTTTCCATTTCATCGCGAAAGTTGCGCAAAGCCCAAGCTGAAGGATTGTTAACTCCGTTAGCGGGAAAAACACCAGAGCAGAAAGAAAAAATCCTTAGGGGGTTAGCAATGAATGGAATTCCATTTCCAGAAGGTAAAACAAGTTCTGAAAAGAAAATATTAAAGAAAGTTCGCGATGACCTCGGATTACCACAAGAACCTGATACTTTGTCGGCTAAGAAAAAGTATAACAAGGCTGTGGTAGCTGGGATTATAGAACCACTTGAAGGAAAATCAGAAGTTCAAAAAGAAAAAAGTTTGAAGAGGCAAGCAGAACTAGGTTTACCTTTACCAGATGGAAGAACACCATCGGAAAAAGCTCTAATTGATAGAATAAAAAAAGAAGTAAAGGTTCCTTCTGTAAAATTGGGTAAGGCAAAGGCAGATGGCCTTTTGACACCCTTGGAAGGAAAATCAACGGAACATAAAGAGAAAATACTTAAAGAACTAGCTATGAATGGTATTCTTTTACCTGAAGCCAAAACAGCATCAGAAAAAAAATTGATTGATAAAATTAGAAAAGATATTGGGTTGCCACCAGAGCCAAAAAACGAGGCAGATAAGAAAAAATACAATAAAGCTATAGCTGATGGAATAGTTGCTCCATTAGAAGGTAAGTCTATACCAGAAAAAGAAAAGATTTTGAAAAAACAAGCTGAGATGGGGTTGGCTCTGCCAGAAGGACGTACCGCATCTGAAAAAGCGTTGATAGCTAAAATCAACAAAGAAGCTAGCACAACAGTATCCAAACCTAAGGCACTATCTTCAAAATTACGTAAAGCTAAAGCTGAAGGCTTGCTTACTCCATTAGAAGGTAAGCTACCTGAAGAGAAGGAACGAATACTAAAAGGACTTGCTATGAATGGAATACCTTTACCTGAAGGAAAAACTACATCAGAAAAAAAATTGATTGATAAGGTTAGAAAAGAGGTTGGTCTTCCACCTGAACCCACCACGTCAGTAGCAAAAAAGAATTATAGAAAAGCAGTGGCTGCAGGTATTGTTACGCCATTAGAAGGCAAAAATATGTCAGATAAAGAAAAAATATTAAGGAAACAAGTCGCATTAGGTATACCTTTGCCTGAAGGGCGGACATCTTCCGAGAAAGCATTGATAGCAAAAATTAGATCTAAAGTCTCAACTGCAATTTTGCCTTCAGAAGTTTCCATTCCTTCAGCAAAGTTGAAGAAAGCTAAAGCTGAAGGACTTGTTACTCCACTAAGAGGTAAGACGCCAGGACAAAAAGAGAAAATCCTTAAGGGATTGGCAATGAATGGTATACCACTTCCTGTAGGCAAAACTGATTCAGAAAGAAAGTTAGTTGATAAAATACGAAAAAGTATAGGGCTTCCCACAGTGCCTACAGCGCCAGCAGATAGAAAAAAATATAATAAAGCCATAGCTGATGGGATTATTACGCCACTAGAAGGTAAATCATCACCAGAAAAAGAGAAAATTTTGAAAAAACAAGCTGAGATGGGGTTACCATTACCAGAAGGTCGTACATCTTCCGAAAAAGCTTTAATAACTAAAATCAAAGCAGAAACTGACTCTATTCAACGTGAATTGAAGGCACCAACTGAAAAATTGCGTAAAGCTAAAGCCGAAGACTTATTAACCCCTTTACAAGGAAAAACTCCCAAAGAAAAGGAGAAAATTCTTAAAGGTTTAGCCATGAATGGGATTTCACTCCCTGAAGCTAAAACGCTATCGGAGAAGAAAATTATTGACAAGGTTCGTAAAGATGTTGGTCTTCCACCAGAACCTTCAACGTCAGTAGCGAAACGTAATTATGGAAAAGCTTTAGCAGCTGGAATAATTACTCCACTTGAAGGAAAATCAACACCAGAGAAAGAAAAGACATTAAGAAAGCAAGCTGCAATGGGTTTACAGTTACCAGATGGACGAACACCTTCTGAAAAGGCATTAGTGGCCAAAGTGAAAGCTGAAGCACCCACTGCAGTATTACCTTCAAAAGTCTCTATTCCATCAGCAAAGCTGCGGAAAGCTAAAGCTGAAGGCCTTATAACTCCACTGAAAGGTAAGACATTTGAACAGAAAGAAAATATACTAAAACGATTGGCTTTGAATGGCATACCACTTCCTGAAGGCAAATCTGCGTCAGAAAAAAAATTAATCGATAAAGTTCGAAACGACATTGGGCTACCACCAATACCTTTAACGCCAGAAGATAAAAAAAAATATGATAAAGCGATTGCTAATGGTACTATCACACCATTAGAGGGTAAGTCAACACCAGAAAAAGAAAAGATTTTGAAAAAACAAATTGAGATGGGATTGCCACTACCTAAAGGTCGTACGGCTTCTGAGACAGCTTTGATAGCGAAAGTCAAAGCAGAAACCAGTCCCATTTTGCATGAATTAAAAGTACCGTCAGCAAAGTTACGCAAATCAAAAGCTGAAGGCTTGCTAACTCCATTGAAAGGTAAACTACCTGAAGAGAAGGAACGAATACTAAAAGGACTTGCTATGAAAGGAATTCCACTTCCTAAGGGAAAAACATTTTCCGAAAAAAAAATAATTGATAAGGTGCGGAAAGATGTTGGTCTACCTCCAGAACCAACATCATCAGAAGCTAAAAAGAATTATACAAAAGCTGAAGCAGCTGGCATTATCACGCCACTTGAAGGAAAATCCACGCCAGAGAAAGAAAAAATATTAAAAAAACAAGCTGCAATGGGCATAGCGTTACCCGAAGGGCGGACAGTTTCAGAAAAAATATTGATAGATAAAATCAACGCTGAAAATGTATTGCCTTCAAAAGTTACGATTCCTTCAGCAAAGCTACAGAAAGCTAAAGCTGAAGGGCTAATTACTCCACTTAAAGATAAAACGCCTGAACAGAAAGAAAAAATTCTTAAAGGTCTAGCCATGAGTGGCATACCACTTCCTCGCGGAAAGAATGCATCAGAAAAAAAGCTGATTGATAAAATTCGAAAAGATATTGGACTGCCACCAAAGCCAAAAAAAGAGTCAGATAAGAGAAAATACAATAAAGCTATAGCTGATGGAATCATTACTCCATTAGAAGGTAAGTCTATACCAGAAAAAGAAAAGATTTTGAAAAAACAAGCTGAGATGGGGTTGCCTTTGCCAGAAGGACGTACCGCATCTGAAAAAGCGTTGATAGCTAAAATCAACAAAGAAACTAGCGCAACAGTACCCAAACCGAAGGCACTATCTTCAAAATTACGTAAAGCTAAAGCTGAAGGCTTGCTTACTCCATTAGAAGGTAAACTACCTGAAGAGAAGGAACGAATACTAAAAGGACTAGCTATGAATGGAATACCTCTACCTGAAGGAAAAACGACTTCAGAAAAGGTATTGATTGATAAAGTTAGAAAAGACATCGGTCTTCCACCTGAACCCACAACATCAAAAGGTAAGAAGAATTATAAAAAAGCTGTAGCAGCTGGTATCATTACACCACTAGAAGGTAAATCTACCCCAGAGAAAGAAAAAATATTGAAAACACAAGCCGCAATGGGGATACCTTTACCCGAAGGGCGAACAGCTTCAGAAAAAGAGCTAGTAGATAAAATCAAAGCTGAAGCACCTCTTGTATTATTCCCTTCAAAAGTTACAATTCCATCAGAAAAACTACGAAAAGCCAAGGATGAAGGTCTTATTACTCCACTAAAAGGTAAAACACCCAGAGAAAAGGAAAACATTCTGAAAGAATTGGCCATGAATGGCATTCCACTTCCTGAAGGAAAAACTTTATCTGACAAAGAATTGATTAAGGGGATTCGAAAGGATATTGGACTGCCACCAGAACCAGAAACATTAGCGGACAAACAAAAATACAGGAAAGCTATAATTGATGGTAAAATTATACCACTAGAAGGAAAATCAACACTAGAAAAAGAAAATATATTAAGAAAACAAGCTAATTTGGGATTACCTTTACCAGTAGGGCGTACAGTATCTGAAAAAGCTTTAATTGGTAGAATTCGAGCTGAAACTGGTGCTGCACCATCTGAAATAAAGTTACCATCTGTTAAGATACGCCAAGCTAAAGCCGAGGGTCTTTTAACATCGCTAGATGGTAAAAAACCCATGGAAAAGGAAAAAATACTTAAAGGACTAGCTATGAATGGTATTCCACTTCCTGAAGGCAAAACGGCATCAGAAAAGCAATTAGTGGATAAGGTGCGTAAAGATGTTGGATTACCTCCCGAACCAGATACAGTTTCTGGCCAAAAAAAATATAAAAAAGCCGTAGCTGATGGTATTATAACACCGTTAGAAGGTAAGACGACGTCCCAAAAGGAAGATATTCTAAAAAAACAAGCAGACATGGGTTTACCACTCCCTGAAGGAAGGACAGAATCAGAAAAAGTTTTAATAGCTAATATTAGGGGAAAAAAACCAGTATCTACTGGTTTGGGTTTAGGAAAACCATCGTTACCTCTCAAAGAAAGAAAAAAACTGGACAAAAAAACGGCAAAAAATATTAAAGAGAGCAAAGGCCCTGTTGACGAATGTATATGTGGACTCCTTACTCCAGAGTCTGAAAGAGATAAAACTCCAATTGGTATAACGTCAGAGAAGCTAAAAACGGCGAAAGCAGATGGTTTATTTACTCCCCTTAAAGGTAAAAAGCCAGCAGAAAAAGAAAAAATAATTCGAGGATTAGCTAAACAGGGCTTACCACTCCCTGAAGCCAAAACTGCTTCCGAGAAAAAAATATTGCAGAAAGTTCGTAAGGAAATGGGGTTACCGCCAGAACCCACGACTAAATCGTTGAAGGAAAAGTATGCTAGAGCTCAAGCTGCGGGAATAATCACACCCTTAGAGGGTAAAACTCTATCTCAAAAACAACACATTTTAACTAAACAAGCAGATATAGGCTTAAATTTACCAGAAGGCCGAACAGCATCAGAAATATCACTTATAAATAAAATCAAAACTACGTCAATGCCTAAAGAAACTAAATCAGATAAATTACGCAAAGCTAAAGACGCAGGCTTTTTAACACCACTTGAAAAAAAAAGTCCTAAAGATAAAGAAAAAATTATAAGAAATTTAATAAAAGCTGGTTTACCGTTACCTGATGGCAAAACAAACTCAGAAAAACAGCTCATTAAAAGAGTGAAAGTAGACATGGGCTTACCATTAGAAGAAATAACGTCTGATAAATTTAGAAAAGCTAAATCCGCTGGTCTTATCACAACGTTAGAAGACAAAACTCCATCACAAAAAGAAAAAATTTTGAAAGGAAGAGTTGCAGTTGGTTTGCCATTACCAGAAGGGAAAACACCGGAAGACAAAGAGTTAATAAAAAAAGTAAAAGCTGAAACAGGTTATATATCTCCAGTAATGGCTGAGAAGATGAGAAAAGCTGGACTATTGACCCCATTGGAAGGTAAAACATTATCACATAAAGAAAAAATATTAAGGAGTATAGCAAAACAAGGTCTGGCACTACCAGAACCAAAGACATCATCTGATAAGGTTCTAATTGATAAAATAAAAACGGAATATGGTATACCAGAACGTGTAACAATGTCTGAAAAACTGCGCAAAGCTAAAGCGGATGGCTTGTTAACACCGATAGAAGGAAAGACACCAGAGCAACAAGAAAAAATTTTAAAAGGTTTGGCAAAAGCTGGCATACCTCTGCCTGAAGGAAAAACTTCCACCGAAAAAGCTCTCATTAACAAAATTCGTAAAAAGCTTGAATTGTCCGCTGAATCGAAAACTTCCTTATTGAAAGAAAAGAAACGAAAAGTGCCCGTCTTATCAGGAGTTCATATTCCATCTGAAAAATATAAGAAAGTGAAATCAGCTGGATATTTGACACCACTTTCAGGTAAAACACCAAAACAAAAAGAAGAAATACTAAAAGGTCTTGCTATGAATGGAATTCTTTTACCTGAAGGGAAGACATCATCAGAAAGGAAATTAATCAGTAAAGTTCAAACAGATTTGGGCTTACCTAAAACCCCGAAAACAACCTTAGGAAAGAAGAAATATGAGCAGGCTTTAGTTGCTGGTATCATTACACCATTAGAAGGCAAAACTCCTGAACAAAAAGAAAAAAGTCTAAGGAAAATGGCAGCTGCTGGCTTACCTTTACCAGAAGGACGATCGCCTTCTGAAAAATCATTATTAGCAAAAATTAAAACAATTGCTCCTATGGTTACGGAGGTTCCCATATCTTCCGATAAATTGAAAAAAGCCAAAGCTGCCGGCTTACTTACTCCATTAGCAGGAAAGTCACCAGAACAAAAAGAAAAAATATTAACAGGTCTTGCCTCACATAGTATTCCACTACCCGAGGGAAAGACAGCCTCTGAAAAAAAATTGATAGACAAAGTTCGTACGGAGTTAGGTCTTCCAGAAATACCGAAAACACAATCTCAAAAATTAAAATATGGGCAGGCATTTGCAGCTGGTTTGATTACTCCTTTAAAAGGTAAAACACCATCCCAAAAGGAGAAAATTCTTCGCAATCAAGCTGAATTGGGCTTAGCATTACCAAAAGGTAGAACATCTTCTGAAAAGGTTCTTATAGATAAATTAAAAAGATTAACCACAACTCCATCGGAAGCCCCTATTCCGTCATCAAAACTACGTCAAGCAAAGGCTGCCGGTTTACTTACCCCATTAGAAGGCAAAACTCCAGATAAAAAGACACAAATTATTCGTGGTCTAGCAGAAGCTGGTTTACCATTACCTGAAGGAAAAACTGCTTCAGAAAAATCAATGGTCCGCAAAATCAAAACCGAATATGGAATACCACCAAAAGCTAAAAGTCCCTCCGAAAAAGAAGTAATTAAAAAAGCGAAAGCGGAAGGACTTTTTACACCTCTTAAAGGAAAATCACAAGTTCAAAAAGAGCAAATACTCAAAGGCTTAGCAGAAGCTGGTTTGCCGATGCCTGAAGGAACTACACTATCAGAAAAATCTTTGATTAAAAAAGTGCGTACTGCGGCTGGACTTCCATTAGAACCCACCTTGACAGAAAAAAAGGGTAAAATAAAAACAAGGGCAAAAAAGATTGGTGATGTAAGTGTTCGAAAAAGCGCCCGAGGAGTTGGTATGGAGAAAGCAAAAGCTGGAATAGTAGAAGAATTTGAAGACGTTTTAAAAACGACGACTTGTGACAAAGGATGTGGCTGTGATAAGAAGAAAATACGTTTTAAACACAGCTATGTTAAGATAAGGGTCACATCCCCTGACATATCGTCCCTGTGCCCATGTCCTGATGAATGTGTACCTGGAGTTAAAGGAGGAGTTTTTACGGACAGCGAAGGAATCAAAGTTACAGTTGGTAGAGTTGGAGGGATTTATAATTTCCCCTTCAAAGAGTATAACGCTAAAAGCCACATGTGCATTAGTTATTCTAAAGAAACAGGTTTTTCTTCAACCCTAAATCAAAACAAATCGATAAACAATATAGTTGATACTAAAGAAACTGAAGTAATATTTTGGAATAACTTTAAATCATCTGGCTTACATTCATCTATTACTTCATTTATTTCAAGCGATTCATATCAAGTTAGTCCAATAGAAAGTAAAATTAAAATACATAAATTTCCAATATTTGTGGACACAAACAAGCAAATACCTGTGGAGGGAGACACTACTGACCAATCGAATAGTAAAATCATCACTAATTTATCTAGCTCCACAAACTCGCAACCAATTTTCGTAGTAAAAACTGAATCATCTTTAAGCTTTTTACCTTCAGCAAATTACATCAGTGTACCATCGGGCGCAACGGAGGTGTCCGTTAATTCCAGCGCGTTGTCACAAAACCTGTCGAGCGGAATAAGTTCAAGTAGTAACAAATTATCAAATTATTTTCAAGATCAGAAGTATGTCATATATGGCAACCGGTGCGTATGGTACAGGTTACTCAGTGACCTTACATTTAATTTCAATTGAATAGTGTGCGATAGCGAAACTTCATCTAAAGTTGCTTAGAAAATATACGATGCATAATATCAAGAAAAATATGAATTAATCGTGTGTTATCGGAGGGTGGTGGAAGAGTCCTCGAAACCGTTGTGCTTAAACATATAAAGATTAATGAATGCGGGGAAGCTAGGGTTTCTGTCTACCAAGAGTCCTAGTGTGGATATGTGTATGTGTGTGAAATTAATTAATACTCCTGAGCTAATTACGCAAATATTGATCTAACCCCAGAGATTATTTTATTTTAGTACACAGAGATAAATTTATATATAACAGTATAAATTTAAGAATGCCTGCCTCCATCGGATATTATCCGTTTACGTTAACTCTTTGGACAAACAAGGCAATCCAGAATACAATATATTATGTCAAAACTAAATCTGCGTAGGTACTCAATTGCAAAAAACTGAAGTAGAAACTTAATTATATTAAGAATCATTTTGTCCGCGTCCCTCTTATTCAGTGTAACAATATATTGAATAATAACACATTTGTTACGATTTTGTGTTATAAAACAAACCAACCCGAGCGCGTATCAGTCTGATTGCGATTACTTCCAAAAGAATTGAACCCGATTAGATTATATCACCTGACGTGAAAAAAATATTGCTCATATTCAATTTTCATAATGTTAGGAAAAGTTTTCACCCTCACTTAGAACTATTTTTTATTATATCTTCAATATAGGTACATAATTGATTACAGTTTTATTCTATGTCATGATTATTACTACGAATAATAACGTATAATGAATACCTACTTTTTCTACTTTATGCTATTACGTTGTTCTGTAGGCACATTACAAAGAGTTTCGCGGAACTATGAATGTTCAAGGGTTAGATATTACAATACACAGATAGCTTATTTTTCTGTGTCCATTCATTGCTCAATGAACTCAGTTTGTTAATTATTTTTAATAAAGATTTTTATCGAAGAATTTAAATAAATGTTAACAAGTATTTTTGTTAAAAAATATGAATAATCAATAATTTTACGTACCAATTCTGAATCATAAATGCAACAAATTAAAATAATATAGTAGTAAAGGAAATTCTCTGTTGAATGTTAAGAAATGAAATAGATCACTAGAAATATATCTTATATTTTCCTAAAAATATCAACCAAATTAAATACTAAGTAGGTATAAGCAAATGTTACAAGTAGACAAATCAAAGATAACGCTAAAGTCAAAAAAAGAAACTTTCCAAAATTTGAGGGCCAGAAAATAATTCCTGACACTTAAAATGATATTATGCCTTACTATTTTAGGCAACAATTCCAATAATAGTTCATTATAGTATACTTGTAAAAGTATAATAGTACTTATAAAATAAATAAAAATATCAGGAAATATAATAAATATTAATCATCCTCACGCCATGAACAAAGAGTGACTTTACCTAAACTGTTATACTATCTATTGTTTTCTCTTTTATTGTTTAAGTTCCTAGCATATTTTTTGCTATTATTATTATTATTATTAGTTCAATACTAGCACAGTATCTTTCATAATTCTACATAGCAGCACGCATTTTCAAAAAAAGGGTTTAGGTCCTTCTTAGAATTTTTTTTCAAGTTGTTAAGTAGGTACTTATTTTTAATACAAACTGTACCCGTGACTTCATAGCTTTAGCGATGACATAAGAAACGTAGACTTTACACGAATTACACTTTAGACGAAAAGGTGCAACTTTCCACCCGTTCCTGTCAGCTTACCCCATGTTTGTCAGACTGGGCATCTCCTCAACCGATAATAATTACCTACTCTCCTAATACTACAATTACCTACTAATTAAATAATTACTAATTAAATAATTATTATTATATTAATTATTATTTATAATTTTTATACATCTTTTTTTATATGTACCTATAATATACAGAACACACTCTTCTACAGTGTGATTCTGATGTAACATTTTTTAACTTTTAAAAAGTGCAACAGACCAAGCAAAATAATAGCACAGAGTCAATGGGGTCTAGATAAGAAAACTTTTGCCATTAAGTCTATATTTTATGTTAACTGCCCTTTGTTTTTACAGTGCAAGTAATATCAAAAAGGAAATGAATAAAAGTTATTCAAATATTTACGGTGATGGTGTCATTCCACAACCTGATGCTACGAATAAACATGACATATATATATTAAGAGCTACCGATTCAGGGAGCAAGTTGAAGCTTAACAACGTACTATATAAATCAACTGTAAAAGGAGCTTCCGACGTCTTGTATGAGATAAGAAAAAAATCAGATATAATGCTTTCTCTACAACACATTATTTCTAAAGAATCATCCTCCGAAACATCGCTGATCATCATAGTCCCAACTTCGTCGGATGAATGGGTTTCCGAGCACTCAGATTTTACTTTTAACTCTACGATTTTTATACAACTATCAGAAAATAGTACTCGCTTACAAAGTAAGCCCCATTACTATTCTACAAGTTCTACAAGTAAGTATAAAATGAAACCAATCAAATCATTTTTTTGCTACAATAGGGTTACACTTGGTGTTAATCTTCACAATACGTCCGTAAATCCTATTTCACCATATACATAGGCATGCAAAGGTTATATTTTATTAATTACAGAGAGAGAAAAACGCACTACGGGTTTAAAGATATCCACATCAGGTAGACTGAAGAAGTTGACGATTGAAACTAGTAGCAGTGGTGATAATGTGACACGATTGCCGCTTGTAGATCTAAGACTCGCTATTAAACAAAATAAAGTCGACGAGGTACTTACTTGTACCTCTACGCGGCGATCTACCATAACGGACACCACCGAGGACAGGCCATGCTGTTGTGCTCCTTTTTACAACGCTGCAACCAAAAAAGTATCAACAGTCGTACTGGAGGTAGTGAGACCATTAATTGAGAAAGAAGTGGAGGCTCAAGGTACGTGCTTACTACTTCTATAAAAGAAATAATAACAATAATATTTATTTGCTTTCAAATCTTGATTACAATAGGTGTAACGCTTATGGATAATAAATACAAGATAAATTTTTTCCGATAGTTTTATACTTGAAAAGTCTGAAAATCATATAAACGATTCGCTTATTATATTTATAACTAGCTGTTGCCCGCGGCTTCGCCCGCTTGTAACTAATGTCCCTACATAGATATTATCTTCCTGCAAGATCCCTTTGGGCATTAGGCAGAGAGTGTCGAGTGTCAAGTGTCACGATCCCCGCAGCCTAGTTTCTTCACGTTTATTAATCTCTTCATTCAAACACGCCGTTTTCGGAGACTTTTGACACCACCCTCGGATAATACTCGAGCTATTTGGTCATGAAATGTCAACCTAGGTCTCCCCGGGTACCTACATCCATCTGCTTTTGCATTGTGTATGTGTCAATCTTTCATTCTTTCTACATGACCGAACCATTGGAGTAACCTTTCCTATTTTTACACCGACACTTTCTCTCAATCCCACCCTTTCTTTGATCCCACTATTACGAATGCGGTCCGCGAGCGTGACTCCACAAATTTTGCGGAGTGAACGCATTTCAACCGCATTTATCCTACTTTCATGCCGTTTCTGACACACCCAACCCTCACTTCCAGAAGGTAACTTTGGTATAAGTACTGAGAGGTGCAAAACGAGTCGAACTCTAAAACTTAGCACAACTAACATACAAACTACATCAAAACGGATATCGTAGTATCTGATCGGTATAGTCAGAAGATAATACAACTATATTACCCTTTTTTTTTAACGTGTGGAAATCCTCATGGATACCCGTCACTTTCGGGGGAAAGCGACAGGTTACGTCGAACTCTTACCGACTAAACCACACGACGACCGACCCTCCGCCTTCGCGGGAACGAGATGGGGGCGCTTTCGCATTCTTCCACCTCGTCCCAGCGGCTTCGGTCCGGAGTGAACCGGGCCTCCTCCCGCGCTGGAAAGGGGCTACTCCGACTATCGCAGTTGCCCCACGATAAAATCTAACAGGCCTACCTAGCCCTTCCGCTTCACCTGCGCTGGATCGGGTCAGAGTTGACAAAGTCCCCTCTGACCCTCTCCGCGGCCCTCTTTTACGAGAAATCGTAAAAGCAGGCCACCACCACCCAGGCCGCTTGTCGCGCCCTTCTTTTGCAAGAAGGGAGTTGAGGTCTTTTCCTCTGCGGCCCCACCGCCAACGCATCCCAGGGTGCACCCCCCTTCAGTCGCGGATGATAGGGTACACGGCAACGACACACCGATACACCTCTTCTCCCGCGATCGCAGGCTTTAGGGGCCAAAAATCCGGCTCCGCAGCCCCGCTACCCAGTCCGCTCCTGAGCTGCCTCCCCGATCTCTATTGGTTCACCGTGGTTGACCAAGCCACGGCTACTAAGCCCCCTCACCACAACAAGGCGGATATCCCTCGAGTTGTTCCTCAACACTGACCGATGTGTGCCAACATTTGCCAACATGCGACAATGTAATCCTGTATTAGTTAAAACCTAATATTTAATTTCAGTAGATTTTTTATTTTACTCTATAAAAGCATAAGTATAAGACAATGTACAAATTAATTTTTAGTAATAAATTAATAAAAAAAATAATATTTATTACCAGTTTTAGTTCTATTTAATTCATGGTCACCCTGAGACACCGAGGGCGTTGACGTTGATACAACTGAATTCACCAAGAATTTAACTTCGCCAATTTATTTACATAGTTATGGCGACGCCGCCTGTACACGAGTGTGCTAACAATTTGACGTTAGCCTAAACCTTGAATTATTAATTTAAATAAAAAATAATTTCAGTTTTCCATTCTTAGTTTTTGGATAAACGTTTACGCAGCATTTGAGTAAAATAGAATAGAAAATATTTTATATAGATTTAGGTACACTTTTAGACCTTAAGAGCGGTTCTTGTAACGCGTCTTTATAATTTTAAAATTTAGACTTTGCATTTTCTCCTCTCATGCCACAACTATACGCACCCGTCTCGAGGTGTGCGATACGTACGCATTAAGAGTGTTTTCAGTGTTCTACTCTGTCTCCACCAGTATACCATTACTACCGAAAAATTGGTTTGAATTTTAATGATTACAAATAATAAATCAAATTTCCTGGTCTAAAAAAATACCAGATAATATTCGCGACGCGGCTAGCGGACTAATTAACAGCCCAGCTGCTATCAACAGCGTCTAGAGACTTATGACTAGACCTATACAAAATACCTCTTAATTAATGTGGTCGCTATGTGTGAATAGAGTGTAAATACTATCTGCCGAACATACGTAAACTATGGAGTAAAATTAATAATAAATAAATTACAATAAACTACAAATTCTGAAGTAGCAGATACATTTCAGATTTTAATATCTATAAAGCAGACACAAGTAAAGTCACGACAAAAATTCAGGAGTAATAATAATTCTGAAGTCAGGGGAAAGAAATTTAGGAGAAATCGGGACACAATTTTACATTTATGGCACGGAAATAGAAATTTGTATGTCAGCGTCTCGCTCGCCTTATGTGCTGAGGGTTGCCACGGTATATAATGGGAAAATACACAAGCGACACTTTGTAATGCAATGAATTCGTTATTAATAAAAGATTGATTGAGTCTCGGAGGCCCGCGGTACGAGCTGCGTACCTACTTCCATTTCGGTAAGTACCATGTACCAATGAGTTATTCTAACTTATGTACCTACATTTTGTGAGTGCTCTTATGGTGAAGGAAAACATTGTGAGGATAACCGGGATTTGTGTCCGATATGGCGACGGACTTGCCACCTGTCACACCTTGGGACCTAATATCGTCTAACTGTGGGTGCATATGTATCTCTGCCTACCCAATGCCTACCAAACGTCCAGGGATGCTAATAATAACTCGCCCAGATTGGTATCTCCGCCTTTCCTATTCCTGCTACAATAACGTCAGTGCTTGCCACTGTCGTGTTCTGGTTTGGAGGGTAAGGCAGCTGGTGAACTTAATTTTGCAAGAGGCTTACCCAGCCTCAGGTTGGAAACGCACCATTACCTTATTTGGTGTCCAAAGGCGACATAGATTTCTAGTAAGAAATCCTTGATGACCTGATGGTAATCCGTCTGCTTATTTGCCTTCCAATACCATAAAAATATCGAGAAGTTACACTACATTGCATTAAGAATGCAGAAGTGCAGTGCAATTAAGTGTGCCTCATCGTATTTATTACAACTGTTTTGTTCGAAATACTGACTTTAAGTGATCACTGTGAACTTGACCTTCTGGTGAGTGATTTGAGTGGTTCACGGGCCAGAGGATTTATATGAAAAGTCCATTCTTAACAAACATACATCTTCAAGCCCTTGCGAGGTAGGCAATATTTAATAATATTTTTTAAGGTTTTATATTTCCGTTTCCGTATATAACGGTCAAAGTACTTTTTACAAAAAGAAAAAAAAACATTAATTAAACTGTCGCAAATAATCTATTTTGGTCAAATGTCAACCACCGAGCGACCACTAGCGTAATATAATTATAATATGTATATCCTTTTCCACTTTCAAGTCAATTCAAGTACTTGTTAAATGAAATGGGTGAAGTAGTTTTGACCGCGTTACTTTCGCATTCGTAGTATTAGGGAGGTGGAGGTTTATGTATTTTTTTATTTATCTCTGTGCAAACTACACAAACTATTCAGACTTTGACCCAAGCCATATGTGTATGCATGTGACAGCCGTGGAATAAATTTTCCTCACAGACTTTGTGGCTGTAGATGATCAAACGCAAACATATTATTATTATGATTATTAATTATTACACATATTGTCGAGCCATTTCCTGTATTTCACAATGAAATCCTGATTGTGTGTCTGGATTTTTCCGGGTGCGTATTCTTATAATACACGACAGTAGCAAGCACTGTCGTTATAAAATAAAATTAATAAATGTCTCTATAAAAATGTTACAAGTTGGTCTAACCCTAAAGTAAGTAAATTATATGTTTGTGTTAAGGGTGACCGTCAAGTCACCGATAGACACATAGAAATAAAAAATAAATACCAGAATACATCACAAAAATGCCTGCCCCCGACGAGAATCGACGCTGAGCTTCGCAGTTGTTTAGTTGCGTCAGGCTGTACGCTAACTAAGAATACCTAAATATGAAGCCACGGTACACGAGCTAGATTAGCTTCGAACATCGCAATATCTTCATATCGATATAAGAGGTATATCCTATCGTAATATTATTACATAGTCCAGACGGTGATACTACAAGATCATCATCTAATTAAGAATATGCATGTGTTTTTTTTAAACAATACTTCAAGTAATTATATAACTGAAAATAAATATATAACACTTTCAAAATAGAGATAAATAAGCTAAAAAAAAATATCCAAAGTATCATAATTTTTGGATGATTTAAACACCGTCATTTTATCTTGACGTCACCGTCCACCAGAAAGTGAGAACAATAATTTGTTAACGAAGTGAAATTGATAAAGTTAAGTGTAGTAACACTTCACTTTATCAATTTCACAATGTATATTATAAATATTTTTTTGTCCCTATGTGCAAAAATTTTCATATTATACCCAAAAATGCAAAAATAAGGATATCAATTGACATGGTGTTGACATTGGACCGTGACGTTACGTACTGACTTTCCATTTTCAAAATTTACGAGGGAATTTCAAAAATACTACTTTTAAAGAATTATTTTTATTGAAAAAAAACTTGAATATTGGCAAAAATATTTATGTGGGTATATTTCTTCAGCATTAAAGATTACACATTACTTTTTTTGGCCATATCTAAATCACATGCATATTCCCTATTACCTATTTTATTAAAAATTACTTATTAGGGTACCAAAGCCAGAGGTAAAAATATAACCTATTATTAAGACTCCATTGACTTTGTGTCTGTCACCAGGCTGTATCTCATAAACCATAATAGCTAGACAGTTAGAATTTTTAAAAAATATGTATTCTGTTGCAGCATGTAACAACAAACATAAAGAGAATAAACTAAATATTTAATTGAGTTGATATTTTGCTAACTTGCAAAGTCGCTACCAATAAATGACGATGATGATTACTTGATAATTAGATTGCGGTAACAAGTAGGTAATCAATATATTCTCATAATATCTAGTTATATATTTACTAAAAAAATACGTTTTTACTTCAAGTTTTCTAACATAGTTAAAATATAGATCAGATATTAGGTTCATCAATCAATGTCTAGTTGTTATGGTTAATGTGATATAGCCTAGTGTTTTGACATATGGAACCCTAAAAATAGCAACAATGGAACAAGACTTAGAAACGAAAAACGAGACATGTTAATTTTATTTTAAAGGCACTAAAATTTAGAATAGTTTATTACCAAATTTTCTACTCACTTTTTATTTCTATGAGGTCTTCCACTCTTAAATCTTTACCACTGATTGGGTCAACACCGTTTTCTACAATATACTTTTCGATTATTCTTTTCTCGAATACAGCACCCGACGACGGCGAAACCACAGGCACTTCTGGCACTTCATTTGATACTACAACAAACGTTCGAGGTTATTTAAACTTTGGTATCGGTAATTTATATTAGACTTGAATCTTGATATGTATGAGAGGATAAATTGATAAAACATAATTAATTATCTAAGAATATGGTAGAAAAATATATAAACGTTAATAAATGATTAACCGGCTAGGACGCAACATGAATTAAAGCCCCATGGGCAGTTATTACGACAAATACGTTATAAACTCACTTGCACAATAAAGAGCCATTTCATAAAATATTACGACTATTTACTTAAGCGAAAAAATCATTCAAATATATGAAACGAAATTCCCTCGTATTTTATCACAATTTTCACATTTCAGTTTTCACAACCAATTGTCATAATTAATTGTCAAAAATACACGTCTAGTTAAATGTCAAATGAATCAAAAAGTTATGGCTACACCATACTTTTATAATCTTTTAGGAGAGCCATCAACATCTTTTATACATCATCAAAATAGGTAATCTTTTATAACTTAAATCATAGAGCAAAGAATTACCGCCATGCGGCCCCTACTAGAGACGTTGTTGATGTCATTTTCTATACAAATCAAGGGTGTCAGTGGGCGTCACCGATTCGTATGCGTAGTCATT
>DVZL01001103.1:0-19045 GCA_018236625.1 Lasaia peninsularis
AAACCTTCCTCTTGAATCACTCTGTATATTAAAAAAGCCTTGTCAAAATCCGATGCATAGTTTTAAAATTCTAAGCATACGTAGGGACAGACAGTAGAACGTGACCATGTTTTATTCTATAGAGTGCTATTACAAGATGAAAAGCTGACTCTCTTTCGATCGTACTACCAATACTCTTGTTATAAATAAATAGCTTGCCATATTATAGTTGCTTTACTAGTGTGCATTATCATTACGAACAACGTGTTACGTTAGCAGCGTAAGTTCCATTCCTAGGTTGGGCAACTTTTCTTAAATGTTTTTCAGATTATTCTAAGTAAGCATTACATTACCCGGGATTGGAATGTGCCCGATAAGCTTCCCAACTCATAAATGATGGCTTTCACCTATCATATACATATATGACTAATCGTGGGTGTCCTAGTATATCTACTGAACTTACAAGTCATGGATATACCTAGTAGCACACCTCTGCCTACCACTTCGGGGATAATAGGCGTGAAGGTTTTCAAACTTGTCAATATTTGATGGCCATAACTTATGGTTTCAGATACACTTTTAAACGTTAATACCATAGTCCAACAATAACATAGCTTGATAATTATTAGTTAAAATTAAAATGTAAATTTGTTATTAAAATCAACTCAAAGAATAATGTCATTATTCAAGATTAATATTAGGAATAAAAACATGAAATTGGAAACAGAGACCGCTCTTTGATTGTTAGACATTTATAAAATGTTAGTAATAATTTGTTGCAAATTTTAAGCATGAAAATATGTTTTAACGTAATATCGCGTACTTTATTACATACGACGGCAACTGTCATAAATAGCCAATTATTATTAATATCATGGCATAGTTGCCATCTTAAAACTTGATATTCTAGTGAATACACTGCCTAGTATCAAGTTTTAAGACACAAAACTTCATCACCTAGGTTCTAATATGTTTCAATTTTAAAAGAATTAAATTAAGCATTGGTTTATAGTGATTGCGTGAGCTTGTAGAGTTCGTGTTGGCGGGAAGCCTGCGCAGTCCCAGGCCAACGTTATCTTGTTAGCCGGTTAGCGGTAGTCGGCACTGCGGCTATGTAGGCCAGCTGGCCCGGGCGAGGCGGGCCGCGGGCGCCGGTGGAGTCGCGCCGTTCGCAGGCTGAGGCCGGCGCCCCGCGGCCGCAGTGACGCATTGCAGGTGCGCGTTGGCCAATCGGCGCGCGCTGCTCTCCGCTCTACGCCGCCGCACTCGCCCGATATAAAACCGACTATCCTTTGCGGATCTAATCTAATCCTTTGCCGTGCGTCCCGAGACATGGACTTGGACGTTCCAAACGTACACTGAATCGAGACGTCGACTCGAACGAGTGAGAATCGAAATCGGTCATGAGAGTGAAGCAATTCGATTAAACGATTCGCGCGGCGCACGGAGCGATCGCGATCGCGAGTTTCCCGGCGCGACCGCTCGCGCGAGAGAGGGCGGCAGTATCGTTGTAGCCGTCGGTCTGTGCGGTCGCTTTTGCGGCGTTGTCTGTGATTTTAGTGTAGCTCCAGATAATCCAAGTTAATCTACGATGGTGAGTGTTTTTCCATCGAAAAATAGCCGGGAGTGTCATCAGGGGACTTTTCTACGTTAGTTCCGGGATATATTTTTGGGTTGTGGTGAATCGGTGTTTATAGTGATGACGGCCTCCATTATTATTGTGATGGCCGTTTTTTTACCGCATTGCGGATCAACTACGTCGTCGGATTTGTAATGACAAGTAACGTAAGCCTATTAGTGGGCAGGCTAGGGCAAATGTATAAAATAAGAACCGGGTAGGTGCCAACAACGGTAGCTAGCCTCCAGAACCGTCTGTCGCCATAATTTGCTAGGTGTAACCGACGAATGACGTTACAACTTGTAACTAGTGGTGCCGGTATTTTGGTGAACGGTTGATATATTTGTTTGGAAATTCATAGATTGTCGATTAGTGTAATTGCAGTTGGTTTGGGGCCTCAGCGACTTGATAAAGTCCGATCGATCGAAGGGGCACACCTGTCAAGCGCCCGTTGACTCATCGCAAACCGCTATTGTAAATTTAACATACGCAATTTGATTATAAATCCGTTACTTTTCTTATTTTTATGCTACGTGTCATACGTGTGGCTATCTGGATGTTGATTGTCGAGTCTCCTCCCTGGCAAACGCCGACGCCAGGTGGTCTTATCACTTGTCAGTTTAATATCCCAAATTGATGATTGTTGTTATACAGATTACAAATACTTTTTTAAATTCTCCAGTGAGCAATAACTGAAAACAGTAGATTGTTTTTCAGAATTTGGGTAGATTTTAAAACAATTATCAACATTTCACTAAAAATTTGAAAGTAGTACATGCCTTAGGTAGGACATGGAACTATACTAATTAATGTATTCTTTTATTATACAGATATTTTTTTACATTCATATGCTATGCAGATTTATAATTCTAAAATATTTTTAAAAATTTGAAAGTTTTCAATGTCTGACTGATAATTAGTAGGCAATCTGTATTTTTGATTTTTTAAAGGTGCTTCGTAATAAAAGAAAGAAACGAAAAAAATATTATTGGCTATAGTCATGTTTAATTCTTTGCTTTTACAATTTACTCCTTAAACTAACTCATGTGATACATTTGTTCAACACAGATATAATTTTGAAAATACTTCAGTAGTTACCTATGTATATGATTTGAGATTATTATAATAATTATAGGAAATGATATACAGTTCTAACATTCCTAGTGAGGTAGTTATCAATTTTAAAAAAATAATAATTTTTACTCAAAATTGCTTGATCTGTACAATCTTACCAACAATAAGAGCGCTTACATATTTTTCTGATTAAAAATGTTTTGTTACAAATAAATTAGTATATTTTCCTACAATCTTAAAAGTATTGTAGATGTTTTTTGAAAAAACAATAAATTTCTACTGCAACCAGTGCTTCTAAAGGATATTTTAAAGCTTGTAGATACATAATTTTATTTTTATTATTGTAGTGTTTCTCTAAAAACTGCAGTATTGGTATCTTAATTAATAATCATTACCTGGTACCATAATCTCATTGTTGGATGCAAGTGATATACAAGGGTACAAATATATCTGATCGTCAGAGAGCAAATTTCTGCCGAAAACTTGATAACTTTTTTAAATTTATACAATAAAGTTACAATGTCTTAGTTCAAATATTTTATAAATAACACATCAACAGTTAACAACAATAACAGTTAAAAAACAAATTTGCTGATAGCCCATTTACACAGAGAAAGGCTTTTATGTTTTTCGAATAAAGTCCATTATCACCCAACTTATTTATTAAATGTTAATAAATACATTGAAAAAAAAAAACAATCTATTGTGTTGAAATAAAAATAGTTTTTTATTTATTTGTTTTAAATTACTTTTTGTGTAACTTGTGAATAACATAACTTATTACATGTCACTGTCTGTCGATTTGGAAAAAATTTCCCTTGGCAATTTATCTTTTGTTACATTCACTATAGTTATTAAAGACAATTTTGAAATCTTATATTTAATCCTGTAATATAAAAAATGTATAGAGAAATCTGCTTATTATTGATATTTTACTTTTGTTAAAACTCTTTTATTTTAAGAATTAAAAGTAGTTTAATCAAACATTGATCTGATTCTAAATTATAAATAATATCTAATATTTTACTCTTAAAATAATGTCTTCTATCCTACTGTAACTTAATGATTTCTTAACAACCTTCAACGCTTAGTTGATTGATAAAAACAATTTTCTGTCTTACATTCCAAGTGATAAAGCAATGAATTGCTTTTAGTGCAGGTGTGTAGAATCTAATTACTTAACATCATTGGGAGCAAAAATGACAAGAGTAAAGATTGATTTTAATAATGGCTGCTGATTCAATTAGAATTATTTATTCAAAATTCATCTTTCTGAATTACAAATTGCAATTAAAAGCTGTTTCTTTACTTATAAAATTATTCTTATTTTTTTATGCTTTCAGTCCTACAATTCTTTTTCATTTCTACATTATATATTTCAAATAATAAAAATAGATTCCTTCTTTCAAATTTAATAAACTGATTCTATACATTATTCTGTCTACATATTTTCTATAACTATCAGCTTTTAGTAATAGTGTTAGATTTAGGTTAATATTTGTAACTTTGTTAGACACATTTTAGTTGAAAGCAATGTTCTTTATTTCACAAACAAAAATTAGTATGTATAAAAATAAGTTGGTTGGCAGTTGGTTTATTTTTTTTTTCAAGAGGTCTCCTAAATGAGCTAAAAAACCTTTTAAGTCATAGGCATAGTATATACATACAGATATATGTCATATACAGACAGCAAACAATTTTAATATCTGTTTTATGAAAACAAATTTACAGTATGGGGTTACTCAAAGAATTTAACTTAATTTTTTATAAAATTAAGTTAAATCAATTGTTTATATACAAATATTGGGATAATTTATTACTATCTTTTTGAATGAATATTAATAAGAAAGGGCATACTATATACACCCTTATCATAGAATATATTAGAAAATATTTTATTTTACATAGATCACTCAAGTTGTACTTGTAATGTGTATATACACAATTCTGAAATTTGCCACCAAATTTGAATGTAGATTCTTTGAAAAGATCTGGTGACAGAAACTCTCGCCTGTTTTCTTTTAATGCTTAAAAATGTTATTAATCTTACAATAATCAGTTTAAAAAGTAATCTTAAAGCAGCTGTTTTTAATATAGTTATTACATTTTTGTTGATTATTTTAGATATCAGCAATATTTACTTCTAAACCATCTCTGTGTAATTGAATAAAAAGTTTTTATTTTAGCTAAACTAGAGAATAATTAATAAACTTTATGTACATATTTATCATATGTAAAAATATATTTGCAGTTAAATGTATTCACACAATTTTGAGACATTCATTCAAGGTTGAAAATTTAAATATTTAAATTAAAAGGGAAAATGCGAATCATATCATTGTATTCAATGTATGTTCTTTCATTATTAAAATAAAATATCATTTGTGATAAAATAAATTTGGCAGTCTTGTATGTGTCTTCATATTTATACATACAGTTTTAGTATAGTTTAAAGTTAGGAATGAAATCTAAGGTATGTGTTTGCAAATATTTAATAGTTTACATAGTAAAATCAAACTATGTTTTTTATTAAAGCTATCGGCATTACCAAATTTTGAAGATTATTTCCTTTCGGTTAATTCAATGCTCCCTGCTATGAAGTGTTGTGGTCAGGTGTGGATCTGTGTAGTGTTGACCTATTCATGCTTCTAATTCACAAGAGAGGGAAATCTGTTGCTATTTTATAAGCTAAAATTCTTATGTTATGAAAACTTTGCTTTTCTACCAGGCAGTTCGTAGTAGACAAGCATAGGTTAACTGGGTTACTACCAGCATGACCACTGGTGATAGAGTGCTGAGCAGCAACTCGCCCGGGTAGCGATCCACCACCTTACCTATTCAAGCCGCTGTAATGACATTGTTGTGTTCCAGTCTGGAGGGTAGAGTAGCCAATAGACTTCACATAGGGTCTAACAGCCTGGCCACAGTTGTTCCTTATCATCAGGAGATCTGTGTGCTTGTTATCAAATAAAATAAATAAATTTGTTCTCTATATTTTTCATCGTTTGCTATGTACTTTCAATCATTTTCCAATGTTTGGAACCAAGTTTATGTTTAGGCATCAGTTGTAATTTTAAAGTACAAAATCCTTTATACCATACCAAATAATTTATTTTTTAATACACATATCTAACATATAGGCTATGTGTGACTTGATTTTCAACTTTCATTATTTCTCTCTCTCAATATTTTTGTAATCTTTGTTCACATTTTGACAAAAACATAAATTACCATCTAATTTAAATTGAACACTGTTATCACATATGTACAATTTAATGTATGTTAATTATTCTCGTAACTTTTGAAGAGCTAGGATAATCGTTATGGCAACTAACAATGTAAAATAACATGTTAGGAAAATAAACAATGGAAATCTAGATATCTTCATATTCTAAAATTGTGTAAAAAAATACCTTTATCAATGTGAATTGGGAAACAATGGTCTAAGGAAGGTGAAATAAAAAATAATGCTTCAAAACATCACATAACTTTAAAGTCAAGGTAGATACAAGGTAGAAACCAGAAGGTAGCGACTAATATCTTTAGTTTGGTGACACAAGTTTAATTAAAAATATACCTACTTCATTTATATATGATAAAGACTTAAGAATTCATATTAATAAATTTATGAATGATAATATTACAGTAAGAGAAGAAACGTTATGATTACTTTATCCTAATCTATACTAATATTATAAAGTGTAAACATTTGTTTGTTTGTATTGAATAGTCTCCAAAAGTACTGGACCAATTTGCAAAATTCTTGTGTTGGTTCGGGTTCCTTTGTAGGATAGGCCAATTGCCTTCATCGGATTTGCCAGTTTTACCTCTGCCTACACCTTAGAGGATATGGGCGTGACAATATTTTTTAACGATGTCATAAGGTGTATCAAATAAAAAATTGTTATGTCGCAAAATTGACGACAACGTAATCAAAATTGGAACGAAATTATTATGTGATATGATTTGCAACATAACCGATTATTACCTAGAAATTGATTACAATCATAAATACCAATCATTAGACTTATTATCTGTCGATAATTTATTATAATGCAGTATTTTGTTATCACCGCTGATATCTAAAGAGTCCGCAGTGTGACGTGTCGGTAAATAGTAAGTTTGTAATCTTATCGTTTGTTCATAATTGTTACATTTATCTTGAGACGGTCTTGTGCTCTACTGCTTCATACAAAATGGTCGTTTCAGCGGTATGTATAAAATTGAGTAAAAAAAAAAACAATTGGAAGAAAAAAACGAAAAATCAGCTTTTTATTCATTTTATTAATTTTTCTATTCCTCTGGACAAACTACTTCATATTAATACTGTGTGGATGCCGAGTATTCGAATCCGCCATTTTGGGGCATTCTCCATAATGGATTTCAAATGACATCACCACCATAATCATTAATTGTCATCAAACCAAACATGAGTAATCTAACGTATCATTTGCTAGAATATTAAAATTGTCTAACGTGTCATGTTCATATATATCAGGTATGACATTAATTCATTCTATGACACCATTATACGCCATTTATTTCTGTCGATCGATACTTCTATGTATATATTTTAAATTGAGGCACACTAATTAAAACTATAGCAAAATGATGGTAAAAATAAGCGATACGAATAGCAGTGTATGATTAGGTAACAAACGTAAGTGAAGAATTTTGTAAAAAAATATATATTTCAGAGACTAAGAAAATTATATTGTGGTTTCCAGGCGGATCAGCTAACAGAGGAACAGATCGCGGAGTTCAAAGAGGCATTCTCACTGTTCGACAAAGATGGCGACGGCACCATCACCACCAAAGAGTTGGGCACCGTTATGCGATCACTAGGACAGAACCCCACAGAAGCTGAACTCCAAGATATGATTAATGAAGTCGACGCGGACGGTGAGTACACTCATAATACACCTTAGTTATTATGAATAATCCTTGAATAGTCCTTCAGTGAACTTAGTTCTAAATTTTGAAGATTTTTAAAGTTTCAAAAACTAGATTCTTAACAAGATGCTTGTCATCAGGCAGTTGAGAGTTGTATCTTGTGATTCCATTATAAAGAATAAGTACGAGAAATAATGAGCGCCACGAGTATCTAGTGAACCAATAATTGTCACAGATGAAATTAATAAAACCATGCTTCACTCGTCAAGAGTTCTTGACCCCTATCAGCAGAACACTTTCGTAGAGATACATTGAAAACCTCATCATCTAATCTAAAGCTTTTATTATCACCTTAATTTTATGTCAATCAGACCGAGATTGAATTATTAAGAGTAACCGATTTATTTTCTTAAGCCAGTAACAACATAAGTATTTCCTTTCAAGGCGAAAATGTGATTGTGGTAAAAGCCGACACCCATTGCATTTGGTTTCTATATAGTCAAAATATTTTGATACATCGCAAATATGTTTCTGGATTAATGTTTGTGTTAATAGTTCAACATCTTAACTTTTCATTCAATATTAAAAAGTTTTTCGGACAATATTGATTAGATGCTAGTTTTAATGCGACAAATAGTAGTTATTTTACTTGTAATCCTGAATGTTATCTTAAAAGTATGTCTGCGACAAAACAGCGTCTTTTTCTTAGCGATGTGACTACGTCATTATTAATTATAACGATTTTACTGCATCCGGCAGTAGAAGCATTGCTAAAATATGAAGTGAAGTGGACAAAACTGTCGGGACAATAGCCACTATTTTCGGTGCGGAAAAATGTATTTATTATACATGTACAGGGTATTAATTATGCGAATATGAATATTCTCACGTTAATAAATCTCATTCTTTATGATATAAATATTTTAAAAATATTAAGATTTAGTATAGACATACAAATGATATATCTAAGCCCTAAGTGGGTACTTGTGTGAAATGTTTATTGTGTGGAGGCAATAACAAATTGCTTGAAATCGCTTTAAATTTTAGCATTCCAAAATTAATTTTTATATGAAAATAGATAGAAACTTGAGCTTTTTCTTCAAGTTGTATACAGGATAATACAAAACAACAAGGGATTTTTGTTGTCGATATCTCATTTTTTAGAATTAAAGCAATACAAGATGAATAAAATTATTGCGCTACTGAGTCAAAAGTTATACGTACAGTTTATTAATATAAAGATTGATGTGCATCAGTGCAAATGATCAGCCATGCAAAAATCTAAGAGACAAGTAAAACAGACGTTGAAAATAGTAAGTTTGTATAACCGGGGACATCGACATTGAAACCTAGAAGCCTTTAGTCGGTCAACATGCACAGCTAGCAGACTTGTATCGGTACCAGGCGGAGACTATTATCGAAGCTATTATCGTTAATCGTTGGCTTATCGCTCGACGTATAATGAACACTGATAACATATCGATTTATAACGTTACCTATTCAGCGAAACTTGATCGAGTAGCTGCACTAGAAATCTAATAATATTGATTGTTTAGTAAATTATGTCTATACACATATATTAACTTTAATCAGATTCCGGGGAAAAGGAAATTTAGATTTGAGTTAGTGATGTTACTCGTGTAATAAATTGAAAGTTAAAAAAACCTTTTTTAAAAAAGCTTATTTTTCGAGTTGCTTTCAACGAGCCCTTTCATTTGATATCCATATTGTGGAAGTGCATTAAAAATAACTATTCCGCCATATTGATTGGTCCGCCATATTAGATTCAGAATGACTTCAAGTATTTTATCGTGCATTGTCATCTAAATTAAACGTATATACAAAATTTCAGCTCAATCGGATGAAGATATCTACTTCAAATTTGAGTTCTGAGATTCCCGAACATACATACTTACATGCATACGTTGCAAGTTAAATAAAAGCTTTTAAAAATATGGGTGAGACTGCCAATAAACTGAGGGTTTTCGAAATGACTGATTGAACGGAAGTGATCATCTTAAAGACGTTGCAGAAGCGACATTCTGAAATTTAGAATGTAGTCTCAAGTCCATATAATGTACCCGATACTAATTTATTAAGCAATTCTAATAGCCAATATAGAATAAAATAACTCTTTATTGTGCTCTAAAAAAAATACTAAAGATATAAACATACAAAATAAAACTTAGAAACTAAATGATACACAAAGGCGGCCTTATCGCCAAGTGAGCGATCTCTCTTCCAGGCAACCTTATGGTATGGAACAAAAGTCAACGAAATATTTGCGAAGGTGCTCTAAACATGAACATAAAATCTAACACGATATTGGAATATTCATTATAATTAATATTAAGCGCAGTCACGAGTGCTCGTAAATGAAAAAATGAATTTGTATATTTCATAATTCGAGTTGTGAACAATTGTCGTTATACAATATAATTTACGCAGTTCTAATTTTTAATCCTACCCTCAAGCCAAGATAGTAATGTTTGCGCCACTCAAAATTGACAGTAATTTATGCGAAACTTACTGCCAATACGTCATTATCATTATTAATAGATGCAATGGTAATTATCCCATTCACTTACTATGTATTCTTTATCGTATCGTAATAAATATAGAAGAGAAGAGACAAAACTTAGCTTCTTACGCATAGGCTCTGTATAACGAAGACATTTTTGCAGGAGAGCCATTTATGATGATGGCTATGATGTAACATTTTTGTGTAAATTGTTTTGTAAACATTTATAAATAATAAGCTGGGTCTACGACTTCGTCCGCGTTTTTTTAAATTTTATTTTATACATTTCTAAAAAAAGCAGCCTAAGCTATTTCTTATTACATCAGCTGTCTGATTTTGTCTACTCCAGAGATGAGCAGGGTACAAACAGACAGACAAATTTTTATATTATGCATTTAATAAAAAGCGGTTATTTTATTAATATTACATACAGGCACTCTAATTTGATTTATTTGTATAAATAATTAAATTATCGTTCCTTCCGCACTTAATAAAAAAGTCGTTTTAGAATTCTAGTGAAATAGAGTTAATATTTGCTTAAAATGAATTACTGTTTTTGCGTGGGAGACATCGATTTGACAGATAAATTTCCTGAGATATTTCACTTTGGAATTTGACATTTAATTCTACGCAAAAAAAATTACCGACGTTTTTATTTATGAAATATTTACCGTTCCTTTTTAAACCCAATGATGTAACGTAATATCGAAACTGCTGTTTTGGTACTTGTTACCATACACAATAACATGATAACGAGGTCACACGATACTTGAGACTAAATTGGAAATTAGCAATTCAAAGTTCGCCATTTACGACACAGAAAACAATGAATCAAATCGTTTCCTCAATTATTTTTTAATATATTTTTAATTTTTTACATAATATTTTAACCTTTTTTTACTTGTGATTCACTAATTAAACAATGTAATAGGAAATTTAAGGAATTCCACGAGTATATTTAATATTTTTTATTTGACGAGGAAACGTATTCAGAATCAACGAAGATAAACACAATTGTTCATCAGTTCTAAAAATCAATTAATTGTTCGTTTCAATCCACAATTTTGTACAGATTCTACATTTTTATTGAACATTCATTCTACATTGACTTTTTGGGTAAAAAAACCTTTTTTGTTTGAAGTATGTGTACATTAAAGTCGCTACCATAGTTACTATTATGATTTTTTGACCGATTAGATTTTAGTTTAACTCGAGCACTTCGTTTGTAGAGGATTTTTAGTCATGAACTGATGTGATTTTTAGGGTTCTGTACCCAAAAGCTAAAGACGGAACCCTATTACTAAGACTCGCATGTCCGTCTGTATTCCACCAAGTTGTGTCTAATAAACCGGAATACCTAGACAGTTGAAATTTTCACAGATGGTGTATTTCTGTTACCGCTATAACTGAACAAACGTGATTTTTTGCTATTTTTATAGATGTGCGGTGAGTCCGACTCGCACCTGGCTGGTTTTTTTAATCTACGAAGTAAATATTTATAATGTTAATAAAACATACTTTTAGTCTTATGATCGCATCATGTGTTTTATGTAAGCTATGCAAACCGTGGAGGCCTCGTTGTGTCAATTTGTACTGGGTTCGAGCTTATCGTTTGCAAAAGACGCAAATATGAAACGTAAAATACACAGCATGCTTTTGTGATAGCGGTACCGGCAGCCGGCGAAAGTACTTTTGTCGAGGAATCAGTTTCCAAAACCCCTTATGACTGATCGTACTTTTTCCGATCGACCTCGTAAATTAATTAGGGTAATTCTAGAGTTCATGTTATTTAAATTACAATTAGCTTAGATGCTGCATCAACTAAACAGACTACTATAGATTAATATCTTTCTACTATCCTTTGTCTCTTACTTATCTATGACATGAATGAATTTGATGTTGAATCCCTTAAAAACCTGACATCCCTAACGTTTTACGATTAAAACTAACACACTCTTATTCAATTGTGAAAGGAAATAAAATCAGTTGCAAAATTTCATCGTAAATAATATGCAACAGCAATCGATTTCTCAAAATGCCTCCTTAGCGCATTATCTGGTATCAACAAATTAGAACAATATTGTATGTAAATGAAATCGACGGCTATTGTATTATTGACGGCCTTTTAATACAAACTTATATCATCGTATGTAAATATTTATAAATTATGTCTCCGGCGCCACAAACGAAGGCGACCTTGACATTATCCGACATAAGCCATGTCAATTTCAATAATCATACATATATTTAATATGATATGTGTGAATACAAGAGTACGCACTTGCTTGGCGGTCATTTTGGCGCATCCCGAAATATGTAGCGCCCACGAGACGCATGCGCTGTAAGATCAGTTTTGATTCGTGGAACAACTGACAGTAATTTGACAGAATCTTATAGCGGATATTCAAAATAAGATGTTGATAATTGATCAAAACTGCGAATTTGGTTGTTTTTATATTTTGTTGTATACAAGAAACCTCAGCAGATATTTTGATGCGTCTAGAAAATATATTGCAAGCAATACCAATGACTTTAAAAACGCGTAATTGATACAGATTTGACAGACAGTGCACACGGAACAAAAACGGATATAATTTAAAACAGATTATATATTTACTCAAGAGTGGAAGAAACGACCTAAATAATATGAAAATATCCCCTATACTAGTGTCGTATTGATTTTCCGCAGTCATTTTACTCACGTATTAAAGCTCCTCTTGACTTAAAAATGTTACAATCTACTCTTTTAAATAGAGTATCTGATTACTCGTAAATCATTTGTAAATGTTAGTGATTCAGGTTTTTTTTTTATTACGGTACCGTATAATATTGTCTTTGTTGTCTTTTATCTTACAATAAAAACTTTTTTTACCTTTAAATTCAGATTGATTTTCATTATTTTCCATCAACCGCATCGCATCGACTTGTTTCATAATTACGAAATCATTCAGTGAACAGACTGATTCAACTTTTTCAACGTCACAAAAATCATTGATGGGCTTGTTTTATTAATTGCGTAATTTCTCATCACATTTTTCTAATATATCTTACATCTAAACAGGTGTAATTTCTAGCCATTTATTACGGTGATGTAACCTATCATGGTTGTAACACCTCTATGTAATAAACAATTATATTGGCATTTGTAATACGTTTGTAATCCTCTGAATGCTTTGCCAGCTAAACATTGTAAGGTAAAATAACACGTTTATCAATTTCATTGTCCAATGTGGCGAGAAAGATTAATATCAGACTTTTTTAACATTCGCTAATGTATTCAGAGCTGTATTTCTTTCGTCCATGTTAATAAATGTTGTGATTTTTTTTATTTAAATAATCAGAATTTTAAAACTAGTTAATATTTTTTTTTTTGGTGATACAATTACTCCTTCCACTTTCATGTTTGTATGTCCCTCGTCAACTACAGAACTTGTTTTTAACCCATGCGTATGCGTTTTCAATATTTGCCCGCTTAAATCTTGTAGTAGGCAGCATGAAATTTTATGTTAATATTTATTTAACGTCATTATTGTAGGGAACTTATTATTTTTCAGGAAAATATTAAATTTGCAGGCAATTCTTGGCTACTTTATAAAATGTATTAATAGATGAATTCGTTAATAAACTTGGACGATGAATTACATTAGAAAACCGCAACTAATTAATATAATTATGAATTGCCCGGAGAAATTGATGAAACTAAGCGAAACAAGTAATACATAAATTATTAATTTTAAACTGTGTTAGATATTTTAATTCTATTAAGTATTTTTTTATATTATTTAGAGTACAAGGAATTTGGAACATGCAAATGCTACCACGATGTACGACCGTGTTTATTTATTTTATACGTGGTTTATGTTATATGGGCGTGAGATCTTTATTATAACAACAAATGTTACAATGTTTTTGCAACGCTCATTCGTAATATGAAACCTATCAATTTGGCGCGTCCTCTTGTTTGATACCTGTCCATCTTCATTGTTTTGTTTGTAGTTGCAATTAGAATTGTAATATTAGCTTTTATATGCTGTTTTACTTAAATTAGTTAACCAGAAGTTAAATGACGATCTATGTTCGTTTCATAATTCAAAACTTTATATATAACAACTTTTTAACACACAGAAAAAAAAAACATTAAATCATTTTCATTCACACATGCATGGTTTTCAAGCCGAATATTTTGTCTTCTACGTTATTAAATGAAAAAGAAACAGTAAAGTTTAGATAATTGCTAATGTAACTGAAGATGTCCAATGTTAACATGAACATGAGATAAACGTTTCCTTTTCCGTCTATTTTGAGAAGCCACATCAAACACACGCTGCTTCCTGCTGACTAAATTGCAAGCGGTGTCCGTTTATGAGGACAATCGATTCTCCGTGACTGCCATAATTCTTATTATGCCGCATGATCTTAAGTTGAACTCATTTACGTGTTTTTTAGATTACCCATAACATTTTTCGTGTCTATAGGCCATAATATTGGACTAACATCAAGAGAAACGGGTACTTGTTCGTTGACTTATTCAATTTCGTGGGTGCATATTATGTGCCTCTTGTCTACCCCTTCTTTTTTTAATTCATAATTTTAACTTAAAAAATCAAAGAATGTATAGTTGGCAGCGTCTATTATTTCCAAATAATTGTTCGCACAATTACAATATAGATCGTCTTACTATTTGTTATTAAGTTTGTCATGTTCTACAGAATGTATTGGTGGAAGGTGAACTTACGTTTTTCATTTGTAATACTTGGAAGTCTCGTCTATTTAGGTACTGTCTAATACTTTCAAATGACTAAATCGAAAAAGAATTTCGTTTCGTGCTACAATAAAAAAGTGTCGAGTTCTAGTGTCGTTTTATTGCATTAATTATGCTTCTGAACAATTTTACAATTAAATTGCTGAAATCCATGTAACCGATGGCTGAATATTTGCGTTGGAAAACAGGAAAGAATATTTGATAAACAAGTATGGTTTTCCTGTAGCGCTTATCCTGGTGCGATAAACTCGTGCAGTTGGTTGTTTTGCAAATACTATTTTGTTGGTCCAAAGTATTTTCGACATTATCGTCAACAACTGTTGCTATGCCAAATGATTACGACAACGCAACGTTATGCCTATTTTGATAGACAAAAATGAGTAGGTTTTAAAAACAACTCGTGTGTTGTACTTAATGTTTTGTAAATAACAGTGCAACTTTCGTATTTCGACATTATCATAAACAATTGTTGCTTTGCTTAAATTATTATGATAAATCAGCAATATGTCTATTTTTAAACAAACAAGGCTTTTCGAAAAATCCGTAATTTTATTATTATGTCAGAATATAATTGTGAATATTGGAAACTGGGTCTCTTTTGCAATTGAATCTTTTACTTAGCCAATTTGGATGAAATATGGCTTAGATTCTGTGTTGTTTAGTTGATCTCAAATTGTTCGTGATGAAACCGGTAACAGGAATTTTGTGACTTATGCCTATTTTTTTGTATGAATCTTCAAACAGAATTAGTCACGTCTCGCGGGTTGAACCTCCTCCAAATTTGGTTACTTTGAAATCCTACATTAAACTCTGATAATGTTTTAATGGTTTTAAGTAATACTAAATATAGATTTGATATTGAAATCAAATTTTATCTGAAACAATAAAGCAATGGGCAACCTTCCATATGTAATATTTCGTCTGGCCGGCGCATATTTTGCAATACGTACCGCGTGTTCATAAATGATTGTTTACAACTCCTCCGCGGTCACCAACAAAACTATTTTGTATTTTATAATCATAACTCTGCTCATTGACATAATAAATTCTAATTATTTATGTTCGAGAAGTTGCTTTGGGGACTTTATGTGCGCAGGGAAATATTTGTATAACTCATGTAAATCAGATGCCATTTTATAATACAAAAGCTAAATCTTTTAAGCTCTTGGAAGAGCTTTTGCTTATGGATTTTATTAATGATTTAATCATGTAATGAACATGCATGCAGACACGCCTTGAGTCATCCTGAAAAACTAATTTGATCACTTTGGGATTACATCGATCAAGGTAATTTGTCCAGGGATATGTGCGTGTATAACAAATTGTCAATTTTAACATGCATAAGGTAAGACATAACAGAAAACTACCAAGTCGAGTGACAAGGTTACTGGACAATATGTCACGAAAGGATATGACGTATTTTTTCAAGTGTCTTTAGTCACAGTACCGGTATTCAATCGCCTTCCTGTTTCCATTTAAAATAGATATCCTATAAGGTACCTAATTGTTAACTAATTACCTATGCGTTCATCGTCTTCGAGGATGAGTGTTTCTAATGTATACCCAACAAGTATAGTTTAATGAAGGTGTTGTATTTCCATAAGACTATAAAAATCCTCATGTTTATGGCAAATTCATGGGTAAACGTAAAAATTAGTATTTATATGTGAACAAACGTGCTATGGAACTCATCGAACGTGATCCGAAGTGAAATAAATGGATTTGAGTAATTAACAAATACGTTATGATCAGTGGGAGTAAACGATACATATTATAAAGTAAATATAATATTGAAAGACAAAGAACAGATCAATACGTGGGTAGGACAGAAATACTAAACAATTAACACCCACACTTTAAAATAGACTTCTCTTAAGTAATTTACTTCACAAAAACCTGCACCGAATCGACACCGAGCCTCGCTATTTTTCGGTTGCGTTAAGTGTGATAAGCTAACTCCTTGACCAATGAAGCGGTCAGTATTCGATCCCTAATCAAAATGTAAAAACAAGATTAGATTACCAATCTGTTGGTGTTGTAGGTTTTTTCCTAACACTCAAGTGATTCATTAGAAAATAGAAATATCTGCACGGGGCAACCTTGGAAAATGTCGGGGGCGTATCGTTCTGGAAGAAATGTATATACCTACATCAGATTCTTGCAAACTTATTAATTATATTAAATTAGACGCTACACAACTAACGCCATTTTGTATGCAGGAATATATTATCCGCTTGTGAGTGTTCAATCTATTAATTATCACACGCCTGCAAAAGTAAGCAGACATACTTTTAATGAGGGTTTGATGGATTATCACTTGTCGGTTTGGAGATATTCTAAACTAATTTATTTTGTATATTGGAAGTTATGTTAAGTTTAAACCTACGTAATTTTTTTCGGTATCATATGCTTGAAAATCTGTTTTCCAAAGAATAAATTGTTAAATTCTATTAGTAGATTTAAGAGATAGTTATTACATATTTATCAAGTATATATGTACGTGTTAATTTGGTTGGATCTTAACATTTAGATAAAAATATTTTAGTATTCAGACCATGAAAACAAAACGCGGGAACATAAGACACGAAGAAAAGATGTTTTTTTCGAATTAAACACATTTCCAATAAAAAGAAAATCAGTTTTCCCTTGACGACACAATGTTTATATTCGTCTAACGTGCAAATGAACTATACAGTAAATTTGGGAAGCTGGGATCTCAGCAATAGTGCGTGGGATGCTCTCTTCAGTGACCGACTTCAGAAGCCAACTTGCACGGATTCATTGACCCCTCGAGTATTCAGAATGAACATTTTATAGCTTTTCGATTGCGATTTTGTGCAACTGGAGCTAGAGATGGAAGTATATTGAGAAAATGTCGATAGTTAAAATACGAAAACAAACGGTAGAATGTGGATGTTCATGCTACCAAGTTAAATATATCGAAATAAAAAAATATCTTCCATTCAATTAGCTCGATGGAATAGCCAGAGGTACTTAGCACCCACGCATAACCTAGTAGCAAGTCCGTCGCTATGTCGGACACAAATCCAACCCAGGCAACGTCGTTCTTTTTTTCCAGATAAACTGAAAAATTTAACAAGACCTTTTGCGTCAAAGTAGGACACCGATTACACTGCACAAGCAAACTGATGCAAAATCAATGAAACGAAATAATTCGAAGATTAATTAAAATCTCTCAGCTCTTGTCCTCTAATATAGGTATTTATAAAATTACGAATAATAATGCAAGGGGAAAATATTTTAAAAATATAGTAATTGATTAAAAAATATTTCTGCTTGTTATTCGTCCTGAAGGTAATGTAATCACACTTATAAAAACAGATAGTCCCAATTAGTGAATAGTCGATAAATTTAAAGTATAACTGAAACATCGATTTTTTGCCTCCCTGGTCGGGTGTGCTGAACTGGTACATGCATCTGGAAGGTCATTATACTCGCAGCGCGTCGTGTAATTGCACTCGAATATTAAAGTGTCCAGGAAGTGGAGCTTTTAGTACATAAATCTTATTAAGTAATACTCTGTGGGCTGCAATAAAATTCTTATTTTACGATAACATAAAACACAAGGAAGATTAAAGGACGAATGGCGACATTAAAATTTTCATGTTTTGTAGGGTATTGGATTTCTTTTTGATTAAAATTTTTACTAGGTGTTGCGTTGAACAAATATCTCTTTTTGTAGAAATTGGTAAACACCAATAAATCTGAAGAATCTAAAAAAATGCAATTAAGATACCCTAAAAGTAAAGTTAAAATAATACTGTGGCCCTTATTTACTTATGTACGGGCGATGTGCAATAAACAATTTGTATTTTTGTCAACAATGCGATGAATAGTTCCACTAATTCGATGGGAAATATTGGCAATCGTATGAGGTGATTTCGGTGATGCATTCCTGCGTGAAAGCGTTGAACTACGTGCTATATCTTTTATAATGAAAATATTAAAATTTATATATAGTAATTACTAATTAAATTCGTGTCAATATTGTATTCCTCTAATTTTTGTAGTCTGCCGTTGTAATTGAGCTAACATTATAACATTATCGCCTCTGTGGTGTAACGGTACAGGTAAGACCGTTAGCCACGTGGGGTCCCGGATTCAATTCCCGGGTCGGGCAACTTTTCTTAAATGTTTTTCAGATTTTTCTGAATAAGCATTTCATTGCCCGGGATTG
>DVZL01001104.1:0-19028 GCA_018236625.1 Lasaia peninsularis
ACGGAAAAATTCGGACGAGTTTATGATGCACCTTATTAATATAAATGTTTGAAATTTTGTAACGAATAAATAAATAAATAAAATAAATGTTTTTTTGGCTTTGTTGGAGCGATTACCACCTGTACCTCTAAACTATTAGGTTATATTATTTTAACGAGTAAGTCTCATTAAATACATGTAATATGTATTAATCTCATTATATACGTATTGTCACAGGTTGTGGTGAAATATTTTAATTATTGCTCCATATTAACCTTTCTTTTTTCTCTATCCCATGTTAGCTATAAGGTATCTCTTATCATAGATATCATAGATAAGCTTTTGTATTTTGTTCTTTTATATTTTTTTTTATTGAAATAATAACATGTGTATCTACTATAATGTGTTAAATAAATAAATTAGTAGAGCTCCTCGCTTACCTACAACCTTAGAAGTAATCATAAACGCGCGTAAAGTTGCGAGCAAACACTATTAATTAGTAGAAGTGAGATCTAATACGGTTTCATCAAAGTAGTAAAAGGTGAGGTAATATAATAACTGAAAACAGCAGCAAGAATAATGAACAATAAAGATCTCTTTGCTACATTCCATTCTCTTCCTGGATGCGCTGACAAAAGAGACGCCCAGTTATTAAATCTCATACTAACCCATATGTAGTAAAATTCACAATAAGATGACTTAGCATTAAGTGTTTTATTGCAGGACTAAAATATTAGTGAAGTGGGTGGAAATAGTGTGACCAAACCATCCGGCGGAAATGAGACGAACTTCGACGAACTGTTATCCCCATTTCAACTTTTTCCACCCCTTTTTTGCGCTAAAAGGTGTTTGACGTCATTTTATAAAGGTCAACTACATCTATGTACCAAATTTTATGAAAATCGGTCGAGTTGCTTAGGACTAAAAGCGTAACGGATAACAGAGTTACTGTCGCGTTTAAACTATTAATATGATCTAGAAAGAATAAAAAATATACATCTTAAAGATTTATTATGTACTAGCTTTCCGCCCGCGGCTTTGCCCGCGTGAATTATTTTAATAACACAGACAACTTTTAAAGGGAGACATTTTTCCGACTTATTATTACTTATTGCGTAAAAACATACCCTCTTTTACTGTAGTCGGTTAAAAAGTAGCCAATGTCCTTTTTTTAAAGTCCATTCTATCTCTGTACTAAATTTCATCGAAATCGGTTTCGTGGTATAGGCGTGAAAGCGTAACAGACAGACAGACAGAGTTACTTTCGCATTTATAATATTCGTAAGGATGGGAAAATATTAAGCAGAAGCTAATGGTTTTCAAAATTATTGTCTACCTGTCTTTCTGTAGCTCCACAAAACATGGCAGCTGATGTAAAAACTCGTGATCTACAAAAAAATTACAACCAGTTAAATGTAATGCCAATAGAGTTATGTCAGTTATAACTATTTCCTGGTAGAAAATGTATATGATAAGATAGTAGATAAGCACAGTATGGACTCCTTAGATATGGTAGGTGCGTTGTTCTGTGGTCAAGCTATTAGACCTGATGTGCAAGTCTATTGGCTACCTTACCCCCCGGACCGGAACACGATGATGTAATTATGGAGGCAAAACAACACGAGCAACACTTCAACACTTTAGTAGTCTAATAGGTAGCGACTTATTTAACCTAGGCCTGGTAGATCGACAGTTGATCTATTCTATATGCAGGAAAACTCACACGCCACAAACAAAGAAAGAACCAAGCCAGTGCTAGTTGGACTGGCGCATGAAAGATTCCGTAGAGCCGGTACTATTACTTTATAGAACATTTTCACATAAAACATCATTTTATTTTTTATTTTGAAGTAAATATAAGACTAAACACTCTGAGATTATATCGAGTACCTACTCGGTTTTTATCGCGATCTATATATGTAAAGCGACATCTATTGGTTGGGTTGGCTCGATCAATGTAAGAGAGCTCCCTTAAATAGATGTTTTACTTTTTTCTAAATTTTAATATTTGTTGTTTCAGCGGCAACCGAAATACTCTCAATGTGAAAATTTCTTTGGGTAGGAAACATTACAAGTAATTGCGCTCCTTCCGCTACGTAACTCATTGTCACATTACAGATAAATCGTATAAAATATTCTTTAATCAACATTGGTTACATTATTGGACCAATAAATTAAAAACCCCATATTTATGACGACCAATCGATGGCAAGGATCAACGCTCCCCAGATTTTACGAGCCAGTCCCGACGTATTACTTAGAGAACTACATGGTATCAGCATGTTTTATAAATTATTACAATATGTATGCGCAATAATTATAATGTTAAAACTTCCTCACAATATTTTTTAAATTTACTGATACTTTTTTACTTTTTTAAGGACACAGATTAAAAATAAGAATTATCTAAAGAAAAAAAAGTACTTGCCAATTTTAAATGTTTTTTAAAAATATTAACAAAATAACATTTAAATGAAGTAATAATGGATTTACTTAACTTAAAAATACTCGAAAAATTAAAACAAATCACGACCTCCTTAGATCCCGAAGGGGTAAGCCGATGTGCATACTTATGCACCCACGATTGCGACAAGTGTTTAGGCTGTCATCATATCAAACTCATCGTATCCCACGCAACGTTATATATTTCAGTTAAAATGGAAAAAAAGTCATAGAACGGGAATTGCCCGCCGGACCTGATGCATCAAAGTCAGACACGGACTTCGTTAGACTACAGAGGCTACAAAAATGTGCATGGTATATTTTTAAATATTGGGTTGGGAAAAAGTCTTTTCGTATTATAGTATGTATGAGCTTTTAATAAAAACTCTTTGGCTTTACTATTTGTATCTGGCTGGTTTTTGTATCATTAAAAAGTTTAAATTTTTAAGAAAATAAGCGTTTTCAATCCGGAAATGTTGATGTAAAAGATGCACGTCGCTCTGGTCGCCCTTTTACGGATAAAATTGATGCCATTTTTGAAAAAGTGGAGCAAGATCGGCATATCAGTAGGTATTTACGACGTAACTGAAGAACTGGGGATTGACCACAAATTAGTTTTAGCGCATTTGAAAAAAACTGGGTACACAAAAAAGCTCGATATTTGGGTACCCCACGAGCTCATTGAAAGAAACCTAATGAATCCTGTACTCATCTGTGATTCTTTATTACGACGTAATGAAACTATACCATTTTTGATGAGGCTGATAACTGGATATGAAAAGAGGATCATGTCGACAAGAACGTCCGAAAAAGATCATGGTCAAAGGCCGGTCAGGCTTCACAGACTGTGGCGAAACCCGGGCTAACTCATAACAAGGTGATGCTGTGTGTGTGGTGGGATAGGAAGGGCATTATTCATTATGAGCTGCTACCACCAGGTAGGACCGTCGATTCTGAATTCTACTGCGAACAACTGTTGAGATTAAAGCAAAAAGTTGAGAGAAAGCGATTGGAATTAATCAGCAGAAGTGGTGTGGTTTTTCATTATGATAGCGCTAGACCTCCCACATCTTTAGTCACCCAGCAAAAATTAAGAGAGTTCGGCTGGGAGGTGTTAATGCATCCGCCATATGGTCCTGATCTTCCGTGTTGGTCCGGGTTCCGTTGCAGAATAGGCCAACTGCCTTCCACCCAGGCAGCTCGTAAGAGGCAAGCACAGGGTTTATTGTCACTAACACCGTGACATTGACTAGGTGGTAAAGTCTTGCAATGGCTCGCCCGGATTGGCACCACCGCCTTACCTATTCCTACCACAATAGCGTCAGTGCCCGTCATTGTCGTGTTCTGGTTTGGAGGGTAGAGTAGCCGGTAAACTTACTCACGCAAGAAGCTTACCATCCCAGCCTCAGGTTGGCAACGCACCATTTCTATAGGCGACGTGTATTTCTTACCATCAGGAAATCAGTCTGCTTGTTTGCCTTCCAATATCATAAAAAAATCTTACACCTTCAGATTTCCACCTGTTTCGCTCACTTCATAATTCTCTAGACAGTGTCAGGTTAACATCACGAGAGGACTGCCAAAACCACTTGTCACGGTATTTTGACCAGAAACCCCAAAATTTCTATAGCAATGGAGTCATGTGATACCTACAAGATGACAAAAATATGGAGAATAGAAGGAGTGATAATAATAATATGCATTATACTTAACGTAGGTAACACAGTATTGGGTGCATAAGTATTTACCTCCGCCTACTCCTTACTCCTCCTACCTCCTCGCTATGTAAGCGTGATAATATGCAAATTACTAAAGAAAATCATTAAAACTTTTTTTCACTCAAACAATAAAAATTACAAACATAAAATACAAAAAAATGCATGATTATGACAGAAAAATTGAATAAAAAGTAAACACACACAAAATAATTTCACAGAAAATATTAAAAAAGGTAACAAGGCAACATAACCACATCGCGATTATAAATTATACTATAAAAAAATAGCTTAATGATAAACCCTGAAAATGTTTATCATTAAGCTATTTTTTTTATAATTTTATGGAGTTATCTATACATATAATAAAACTGTAGAAAAGTGAAATCTGTACATTGAAGATATTTAAACAATAATAGCTCCAGGCGACTAAAAACAAGCAGCAGAACACATTTTTTGCATTGTATTTAGAATTCTTGTTTGTCTATCTGTTAATTTGTAACTCCATCAAGCAAAATCTACTGGACGGATTTCAATGAAATTTTGCGGGATGATACTTTGTACACCGATACCCTTCAATCCCGCTCTTTCTCATTACTATTATGATAGCGGTCCGCGAGCATTTCTGCACTATACTAAATATTGCGGAGCGCACGCATTTTGACCTATTTATCCTAATTTCATGTTCTTCTGACTTACCCCGCTCTCGCTCCCACAAAGTAACTTTGGGATAAGCACTGTAATGTGCAAAGCGAGTCGAGGTCTATAGCTTAGCGTTTCAATTTGAAGTAGCTTACCCAACGTTCCATTCACTCTGTTCCCAGCACTCACTGTAAGTTTACGCCTCTTCACACATAATATTCTTCTTCTGATAAATAGTTCCGAGTTTTATAATTGATATATTTTTATGTTGCATTGTAACATGTTATTAACAAAGAGTTAAGTACAAAACAAAAAATATATAAATTGTGTTGTACATTTGGTTAGATATTTGATAAAAGAAATACAAAAGTGAAAATCCCTATTTCCAATTCTATATTTCTTTGAAGATACTCCCCGGAATAAGCTTTCCCTCCCATTACCTCGTAATATTTCACAGTAAGGGTAATCAATATGAACAAACCTTATTCTGACTCGCTCATAAGTGAAGTGTAATAATTGGAATTGGCATCTGATGTCAACGGCTTCTTGTTACGCTCTAGGAGCGCCTGATAAATTACAAAAAGGCAACATCCACGAGCATTTTGTTTTTTTGTCTAAATATATCTCGGTTAAGAATCCGAATATAAGATACATACAATATGGTGACTATAGATGACGGTTGTTTTTTCAGAAGAGTTGCTTGCTTAATGTTCACTTCTCCCGATCCCGATATTGGATAATATCAGAGTCGGTTTCCTATTATAGTGGATTTGACAAGGGCACCATTTTTTTACACTGAGCTACTTGCTCTATAATCCAGAAGGGGAACCAGGACAAATCCTAGTAAAACTGGGTTTCCCCCCGTGATTTGCTCTTATGCATTTATAAAAAATACTTAAATACCGATTGTTTGAATTTTGGGTAATATGTCTCAGATTTGAAATGAAATAATTCTATTTTGGTAGTAGTGAAAATGATTTAAAAAGTATAAATGCAATTCTGAGTTTTATTAAAACAAACAAAATTTAAAACACATTATCCAAATGTTTTATCCTTAATATTTATTAAAAAATATCTTCAATGTACGGTTCGCTCACCATTTTTGAAAAATGAGTTGGTTTTTTCACCTAGTGCAAAAAATAAAAATGTGTCTCAGTTTGGAGGGTAGCCGGTGGATACGTATTGTACGATCTCATTGGCTCGTGGCTCTCCTTACGGTAAGAGACAAACGTGTTTCTTAACATAGGGACAGCTACGTGCTTGTTCACTTTCTTGTCCTAATCTATCTAATACCTTTAAACGAGCAATTATTGTATATATGTATATATCAGCGATTTCAGAAACGGCTCAAACAATTTTCTTGAAATTTTGTATTTAGGGGGTTTCGGGTGCGATAAATCGTTCTAGCTAGGTTTTATTTTCAGGTTTTACTTATTAATTGTGTTTTAACATATAGCATTATAATACAAAGCTAAATTTCGCTAAGGTTCACGAAGTAAACATAGCTCAATTGGGCAATCTGGCGCCTTTTAATGCAGGATACCCGAGTTCAAATCTCGGTCGGATTGTTTCTTTTCTTTTTTTTTGAGAAACTCTTTGTCACAAAAAGTTTCTTCTTTTTATTAAAAAATCTCAATAAATTCCAAAAGCCTGATGTACTAAAAAACACTGAGCAAAGCTCGGTCATCCAGGTACTCATAATATTAATACGTGAAAAAAAGACCCATTTTTACGAAAAAAGTGCATTGAGGACCTCTTTCACCATGTTTGAGTAAAGTTAAAAGTAAGCTATTCGCTCAGTAAACTCATGAGTGAATTCAGAAATCAATTTCACAAAGTTCGAGTAACGTAAAATGGAATTAATTTACCTGATAGTTTTATCTATCAAGTAGTACTAATTAATGAGTAGTTAATTGATACTTTACTCAGACTTGGTAAAACAGGCCCTAAATCAATAGATAAAATATTACACCCACTACCATGCATTAGACACACACAAACACAAATATTTGTTATACGCATACATTCTCTCTTGTCAAATTGTTGGTATGTTTATCATTTAATAATTTTTAAGGTTTTATATTTTTGAATATAACGGTCAAGGACATTTAGCAAACGATGAAAGAGTTTTTAAAAAAAATAAGTTTTAAATCGTTAATTAAATCACCGCAAAATAAGTTCTAAATTAAATTAGGCATATAGCTCGTAAATGACTATATTTTAAAACCATTTTCTTACTACGTTAAATCTGTTAAACTCCTTATCCCACGGCTTAGCTTCCGAATAAGATTCACTAGAGTAGAGTAGAATAAATGAGTAAATATAATAGAGAATACCACTCTTGGTGATATTAATAAAGGTCCCTCCTGATTAATCTATAAATACTTCTGATGGACGTGTAGTTTTAGCTGAAGGCTGCGACATTGATAGCACTGCCTTGATTAGAAAACTAATATGCCTTAGTGACCTCAACTCCTGTTCATTGTCCTGGAAAATCGTCCGGGAACCCTCGGGATTGTGGCTGAGACTATTATGTTATACTAGCTGTTGCCCGCGACTTCACCCGGGTGTAACTAACGTCCATACATACATATCTTCACGCCAGGTACTTTAAGGGATTAGGCAGAACATTTTGACATCAGCCTCGGATAATACGCGTGCTATTTGGTCGTGTAATGTCTACCTAGGTCTCCTCGGGTACCTACAACCATCTACTTTTGCAATGTAGATATGTTTTGTCAATACTTCGTTCTTTCTACAAGACCAAACCATCGGAGCATGCCCTTTCTCATTTTTATACCGACAGTTTCTCTCAATCCCACTCTTTCTCTGATCACACTATTACGAATGCGGTCCGCGAGCGTTACTCCACGAATACTGCAGAGCGCAAGCATTTCGACCGAATTTATTCTACTTTCATGTCGTTTTTAACATACCCAACCCTCACTTCCAGAAGGCATTACGTAAGGGAAAAAAACTCAGAGGTGCAGAGCAAGTCGAACTCTATAATTTAGCCCAACTAACATAGGATTGAACTGATTGAAAATTTAAACAAGGGTTGAAGTTCGGTCATCAAAACAGATATCGTAGTATCGGATCGGTATACTCAGAAGATAATACAACTATATTGCCCGACTTGAATAATACCAACTTTAATAACCCAGTAAAACTGCAAAAAACTCGCTTCAACCTGATTAACAAGTCATTTAGGTATTTTTTTAAATTTTAATTCATATCTCGAGACGTTCTGAATCAATCGCCATAAAATTTATACCTGACTACGTCTGAAGTATGACCTATTATCTATATGTACTCTGTCAATTCCATACATTGAACATAATTTTTAAAAAAATAGATGGAGGCGACTAAAAAGGGCAGCATAACTCCTGGTTTTCAAACCAAAAAATGAATTAAGTAAGAATAAATTTTGATCGAGATATGACAAATTTATTAGAAATCGGCCAAGTGCGAGTCGGAATCTTACACGAAGAGTACCGTGCTATATTTAGTCACTATAAAAATCATATTATAACTACTGTAGAATATTAAACATATAGTTTACGCAATACAATGTACGAATGTTGTTAATTATTACTAAGTTATTTATTTTTAAATGTAGGTAGTTAGTTTATTCTTTTTTTTTTGTTTGTTTCTGTTTTTTTTTTGTGTAAGATTGAGATACCCGGTAAAACTCGAAAGAGTTTATGAGGTATCTTTTAAATGTAACCTTATTATTTCATTTTATATTTACGAATAAATAAATAATAAAAAAAAAATCTAAACGTATATCCACGACCCGAAAGTCCAGTAGAACACCCACAATTATTAGCCAAGGTACTAGGGCTCTGATGTAATAGGTGGTAAACCTATCGCCACTTCGGGTACATTCCAATCTCGGGCAATGTCATGCTTATTCAGAAAAATCTGAACAATATTTTAAGAAAAGTTGCCCGACCTGGGTATTGAACCCAGGACCCAACACCACAGAGTAACATTACACTCAGTAACATTTATTATACTGCAGTAGCAGAGATTAGCGAGTACATACAGACAGACAAAAAGACAGACAGACGGAAAAAGTTTTCTAAAAAATACTATTTTGGTATGTGTAACTTGTAAACATATATTATATTATGTATTTAGTAAAAAGCGGTTATTACATACAGACACTCCAATTTTATTTATTTGTATAGATTAGTTGCTTCCCCACCAGTAGGTGTCGTTACCCATATTATTATTTAGATCATGCCACGTACTTTGCCATTCTATGTTTGAAATTTTGTACTTCTTGTAAGAAGTTAGCACAAAAGTGGCAAACACTGACATTAAGGTGAGTGACAATCCATTATCAACTATCTGCTTAATATTTTCAATTTTCAATGCGTTGTCTGTGTGTTAGTTAGTCACTTATATTTTCCGCCTCTAAGATCCAGCGTAGTCGGCGTCTGACTTTAAAGGACAAGGTCCCGGGTTCGGTTCCCCTATTCCATGATTATTTTAAGTATATCTGAGATCATAACCTACAGAAACATATAACCTACAGCAACAAGAAAATCATTGTAAATTATGTAAAATATAATTCCAAAAAAATGTCATATATCTACTAACAAACACCGAGCAAAGCTCGGTCATCCAGGCTTTAAAAGTTGTCTGTGACTGTATGTACTTATATTTTAATAACACAGACAACTTTCAAAGGGCACACATTTATTTGACTTATACTTATTCAGTAAAAACATACCCTCTTTTAATGTAGTCTATTAAAAAGAAACCCATGTTCTTGCTCAAGGTCAACTCTATCTCTGTACCAAATTTCATCAAATTCAGTTTTGTGAGTTAGACGTGAAAGCGTAACAAACAGAGAGATAGACAAACAGACAGAGTTATTTCCAAATTTATAATATTAGTATGGACTGGTAAGGATGTAACAATAACTGAAGACTTAGTCATAAAATTTCATGTAATCTCTATTTATTCAATTTATTTTAGTTAGCTATGAAACAATAAATTATTTATGTATAACAATAAATTATATATATAAATTTGTTTCGTAATGAAAGAAACGGTAAAGTAAGAACCCTTTTAACTGCAAGGCATGCTACGTAACGTTGAAGTTGATTTTCTTGGTCATTGTGAAGTGAAATGTTAATTAGTTCTTTCCAGGGGCGTTGATATTTATTCCTTATATAACTTAGCATTTAGCACGCTATATTTAGTTTCATTATTCACTATTTTACGGGGGCGTGAAATAAATTTATCACTCAGTTTATCCATATTAGTGGATACGTATACTTAAGTTCCTACATAAACATGTTTTCTGGTAAGAGGTCTGTTTTATGTAACACTTAAATGTTTATATGATTTTAAAATAGTTTTTACTCAACGATAGTAATTTATAGGTATAAGAAATTATTAAGTTAAGGTGGTTAGAATAGGAGCCAGTGACAGAATGGTGGCAAGAGAAGAAACAAGATAATATACCAGTAAGCTTACCAGTGACCGCGCGAAAATAAGAAAATAAGAGGAGAAAGTGTGCAGAGCTAAATAACCCTGAAAGCAAACAATGCCGCACTGATAGCTATGATTTCATAAATAGTAATTAAAAACTTTATAAAATTATTCTTTTTAACATCTAAGATGTGATGGTTCAAATACGAAAAGGACTAAGATACAGTTTGAGTCCTACAGACGGCTGAAAGCTACGACGCTTCTATATGAGAATGAAACCTTTTTTTTGGGAATGGAACTTTATAAACTATTTCATAGTTCAAAGACAATCATTATAACTGTATATATCTTTATAACTATATATATCTGGCCGATCTCTATACATTTTTAAAATCTGCAGACAACTAAGTTCTAAAATACTGTCATTAGCGAGCTATCGTCATAAACGAGTTTAAAATATATAAAATAAAAGCGAATCTCAATTAATTCCAGAAGTAAAGGCTTAAAAGCATGTTATGCAAACGTAAAATTAATTAAACGGTTGGTACTATTTATTCAAAAGCATGGAATGTTAACCTTTCCCGGATAGAAGCGAAACGACCTTCCTAATTCACACACAAAAATATTATTTTCCATCTACTAATACAATTTAGACTTTAAATTAAATGTGTTAGGGCTTATAATAATGGAGAAAGTTTCGGAGGTCATAGAAATGCACATGCGTCGAAACTCTGGGCCTACGCCGTAGAGGGTCTACGCTTAGACGGCGCTCAACCGCCGGACGTGCCGCGCGTAAATCGACTACGGATACGCGCTTACGAAACTTTTCATACTTTTCTAACTTCGTAAACTTTTTTGTGGCTTATGTGATTTATTTTTTAGTGGCTTCGTACCATGTCCTAATTTATGATGGCTCCAATTAGAGTCCAAAATGACTTTAGTGATGATTATTATAACTTTTCAACGACCAATGCGGTAAGGCATTTGCGCCATAAGACCCATACTCGCGACCACACCAGGAACCACATAGTGGAAGTCATATCGAACTCCATCATGGATGCGATGAACACCAAATTTATTCCTGAGAACAGTGTTTTGCCGGACTTGGAGCCTCTTTCGACTCATATGGACGGACCAATGGACCGTCATCCTCTTAAATTTAATATCACAATGAATAGGTCAGACTTTGGTGTAATAAACGAGGAGTTTATGTACAGACATAGTGGAGCCATGACAGCCGTGTACTGTGTTGCTTATTTGCTGGTGTTTGTGGTCGGTTTGATCGGCAACTGTTTTGTGATTGCGGTCGTCTGCCGCTCGCCGCGAATGCGAACTGTGACCAATTTCTTTATCGTGAACCTTGCGGTTGCTGATATTCTTGTGATTGTCTTCTGCCTGCCAGCCACTTTGATGTCCAACATATTTGTCCGTGAGTATTTTTTATTATTATTAAATATAATAAAATGAAACAGACATTGTGTATGTGAGATGTATTGCTGAGAGATAAATTTGAATTATTGATTTTTCTAAATGTAGTCCTTAATACATATTTATGATTTAATGGGGACTTTAGAGTGTTAAGGGGACTTAATGAGGGGCCTTTGTAAAGTTTATTTTCAGTTTTAAGATTTTTTTTCCAATATACATATTATGTTTTAAAGCTTTGTTACTTACAACTATTTTACAATTAAAACAGTTGATATAACTATATTATGTACAGTACATTGTAAAACATATACATACATTAAAAACTATCTTAACAAAATAATACGAGTGTTTAAATAAATTAAATAAATAGTTTTCTGTATTGCACAGATAAATAAAATGGCAATTGGACAAATAACAAAACAAAAAAATGGCTTTAGAGGGTAATAGTCATTAAAAATCCAGTCTAGGTAGAGTCAGTAGATAGATAATATTATATTAGTGGAATATCACGTCAGTTATTTTACATTTTTTCCCTGAATATAATGTATAAAATTTGACGTCGACAAGTATGTATGTAAAATGTAATACATTGAATGAATGATTGGATTTGTTGATAATAAATATGAAAACGTACGAGTACGTATAGTCTATGAGATGTGTGGAAGATGGTTATCGCAAGAATTGATGCCGTCTCTTAGCTCAGCTTTTTTGCAACAAAATGCTGAATTACTCGTCTACACTACAAATATTTTGCATATTTTGGCAAGTTCTAGCCTCATTTACTGTGAATAAGCTAAATGTCCTATTTTGCATATCATTACATGTAACTTACATATTTCAATCTTTTATGTATATTTTGTGATAAATAAAAACTGAGTTTCATCTAAGTAAAGTAGTAAAATTATCCGTGCGTTCACACTTGCAATTCTTTAACCCTAATAATATTTCTCATGTTAATAACTGGAGCTAAACAAATGTTATTCATAGAAATATATTTTCTCTTTTATTTTTTATGTGCAGTCTATTTATCATACTTATCTATTATTTATGTCGATGTTTCGAGGACAGCCTGATTAAATGAAAGCTCATCAAAATAGTTATAGCATTTAAGGAGATTAGCTGGAAGAAACGGCCCACCCGGTAACGGTCCACCTGTATACAAAAGTGTATCGTCAAAAATTTTAATGATTTAAATTCGTCATATATGTTTTTTCACCTGCATATATAACAATACCACGTTATTCTAAAACCAATAGTCGACCTCCTTTATTTAAACTTGGTACATGTATTCTGTGAAGTCTACTGACTGGGCTGTCCTCAGAGCGGAAGGAATTTATAATAGTACATACATCTGGACAAGTTGTATACCTAATAGTATTTTTGGTAATTACCCATTTAGGCTATGCTCGACTTTTACGAGTCATACAGGGAGGCAAAAGTCTATTCTACGCCGGGGTCTATCTAACACGGTTAATATTAAAATAATATTATTTAATTGAAGTCTCGCCCCGCCTTTGCACAGATGGCGTAGCATGTTATACACAAATAAAACTTTCCTTTTTAATCACCCTATTTATTAAAAAAACCGCATCAAAATCCGTTGGGATTTTGTTTTCCACTATTCATCAATATTAACACATTTCCATTTTTCGCCTCTGTGGTGTAAAGGTACGGCTGTCGCCTGTTAAGACCATTAGCCTCGTCGGGTCCTGGGTTCAATTACAAGGTCGGGTAACTTTTCTTAAATAATTTTCAGATTATTCTGAGTAAGCATTACAATGCCCGGAATTGGAATGTGCCCAAAGTGGCGATAGACTTGCCACCTATCACACCAGGGCTCTAGTACCTTGGCTAATGGTGGGTGTTCTAGTATAACTACTGGACTTACAAGTAGTGGATATACTAGTACATCTCTGCCTATCCCTTCAGGGATGCTAGGCGTGAAGGTACTTTTCATTTATTAGTACAAATCTACGCTCGATATGGCCGTAATCCAGTTTAGGGGATAGTGCGACTGGCAAACATACTTAGTAAAAGGGACCATTTACGACTTGTAGTATAAAGACGACATGGTTACTGCGAGTAATACCACAAAATCTTGTAACTTTTTCTACTAACTTTCTATGTTATAATAATACACCCCTCGTAATAATAACTACGAGTCATTTGTGGAACACTCGTAATGATTGTTCCACAAATGGGCGACCATAGGGGTTTGATAGATACGTCACGTGACGTAGCGTTAGAAACACTCAGCTTCTAAAAAGATTTTTGTATAAAAACCCTTCTTTATTGTTGTAACCCAAAACCCAAATCGTTCGTTATTGGTGTCCTCGTCGCCTTTTAAAGGGTTTCAATACGATTATTTGATTTTCGGTGGAAAAGAGTTTCTAACCGGGTTCAAAAAAAGAAGTTTCCCAATTTGATTATACATATATAATATGTAGGTACAATAATAATTCCTGGACAAATTACACAAATTGATCCAACACCAAAGCAAATTACTTGTAAAAACTTGTGTTATGGGTGTTAGTCAACCCGGGAATACAGACATATATGTTCATCATTGATCACACAAATGCCTGTCCCCGTCGGGAATCGAACGCGAGCTTCGCGGTTGGTCGGTGGTGTTAGGTGTGTACGCTAACCCCTTGAGTAACGAGTCGGTCGAGGATGTGGACAAAACATCAGCTTATATGCTTTTTAGTGTTCAGTACCCAAAGGGTGTGAAATCGAACCCTATTACTAAGATTTCGCTCTTCATCTTTCTATCACCAGGATGTATTTCATAAACAGTGATATTTACAATAAGTATATTTTCACAGATGATGTATTTCTGTTGTCACTACAACAACAGATACCAAAAATATAATAAAATATAATTACATAAAGGGTGCTCCCATACAACAAATGAGATTTGTTTGCCGTTTTTATATATATTGGTATGGAACCATTTGTGCTCGAATATGACTCGAACTTGGTTTTTTATAATCATAAAAGTATTATTGTTCCACGAAATTTAGTTGAGTACTTTTTGAAATGTTAATCATATTAAAAATATAAAACCAAAAATATTCATCAAAACGAATTTGACGTTTGTTTTTGTAGTTCTATTGAGTTTACGTACTGATAGTTACATTTTTTATGTTCATGATGAGTACCTACTACACTTGGTCTATTTATTTTGTCGCGACGATATCTGTGTTTGTCAATATCATGTTCCTGACAGTAGGAGAGTTGCTATTGCTAAATTGATATTGGTAATGTGTCTGGTGTATAGAGTTGCGTCGTAAGGAAATTCGTCTGATACTTGTTTTAAAAATTTTATTATGATTACTAGCTGTGTCCGCGACTTTATACTTTTTTTAAATACAATTTTAAAATAAAAGTAACTTAGGCCGTTCCTTATTACATCAGCTGTCTTCCAGTGAAAGTCCCGTCAAAATCGGTCCAGCCGTTTCAGACATTAGCGCGTACAAACAGACAGACAAAATCTCTAAAAAATATTATTTTGGTGTAGGTATGTAACTTGTAAACATTCATATGCATTTAGTAAAAATTATAATCATAATAATAATTATTATTAATTTGTTTATATACAGACACTGCAATTTCATTTATTTGTACAGATCTTATTATATTTTGGATCGAATAGATTCAAGGAAACATAGGTTAACTATTTTTCTCTCAAGCTAAACAAGCGAGTGTTCTTAGGTTGGCAACGCACGATTACCTTTGATAATTAGTTCAACTATAATTTTATTTGTTTCTTTGAGTTCAAGTTAAAACGTGAAGTCAGTTGTTTTACGGTTTAAATTATTATAAAAGTGTACTGATATAGGTAATGAATGAAATAGGCATTCTATTAGAAACGGATAATATCATTTTTATGTATTTATACTTTTTTATGAAGTAGGTATGATACCGAACTGATGAAGCTTATACTTGGTGGCTTGAGGTCGTTATACGCTTCCATTCGTTCAATTAATAGCAAGTCCTGGCTTTGTGGCGGATCATTAAAGGTTCTAACTGAACTTGTTGAGGCGGGAAAAAGTCAATTCCGTTTCGTAGTATAGAGGAGATAATATATAGATTTAGATCACGCGACGCAGTTGCTGTAAAACGAGAAAATTATTATTTTAAAATATCCAATTGGAAAGATCTCACATTTTAGAGTTTCATATCTAAATGAAAAAAATGGGACCCTAATACTAAGACTCTGTTCTCCGTCAATATCATCAATCATGATAGCTCAAAGGTTGACATTTTCACAAATACTTCGGACAAAATAAAATTAATATTTAACGGAGTATCCCATTCAACGAAATATTGTTTTTGCCAAACAAAACCCTTCATACGCTAATTCCACTCACATTTGTCCATTTTTTTTTTTTCGTCAGTATGTTCTTCGAATGTTCACATGTTCGATCACGGGGACTTAATACCGCCTGACATGGACCGCTTATAGCAGTTTGTATAGAAAACGTTAAAGTGTGTTTCAAATTTGGAGGTGATTTTAGTTTCAGTTTCATGTAATGAAGCGCATTTGTCTACCTGTATTAAAAATAAGTAAGTACAGTCAAACCTGGCGAAACCACATGGGTTCTGTTTTTGCCATTCAGCTATGGAACTAAAATAAGTTTTCACAACCTTAATCAGAGTTCGCATGTATCGCAAAAATTGTATCTGCCTATTTACTGTTTCAATATATAGATATGTTTTTGTGTATAAAATGGCTGATATATACTCCAAAAACCTTTTTGTTATGATACAGAATATTTTTCCTTTCTTATTTTGTAATGAAACAAGACTTTTGTTATTATTTTTATCATTCAAGATATCATCTTGGTCAATGTTAAAAGCAAATTCATTAAATTAGTCACTTTTTTTTTTCTAGAAAATATATCTCGAAGTCTTTCTTTTTGAACATTGTAACTGTACTATCTATACAAATAAATGAAATTGGAGTGTCTGTATGTAATATTAAAATAACCGTTTTTTACTAAATGCATTTGTATGTTCACAAGGTATATATACAAAAATATTATGTTTTTAGAATTTTTGTCTGTCTGTTTGTACGTTTGTTTGCACCCGCTAATCTCTGAAATAGCTAGATTGATTTTGTTGAGATTTTCACTGGCAGATTACAGATGTGATAAAGATAATGCCTACTTTTATTTTAAGATGTATACACTAAAATAAATAAAAAACGCGGACGAAATCGCGGGCACAGCTAGTTATATATAAAGTCAGTATTGGAAGAGAAAGAAGATGAATTTCCTTGATGTAATTGAAAGCATATAATATATCCTTAAACCTAAAAATAGGCTCAGAAACCGTGATGTTGGTGTTTTGTGAAATTACATTCATAAGGTACTTTGTTAGTAAAATATTTCGGTTGGTATTTCAGCCTCCAGCCGGCGGACCGCAGGCTCCTAATTAATCTACACTGTCTGTTGCCAGCGTCAATAAAAACCAGATTTTACTTCTACAATGTAACAGCACTTTTGGCTGTTTACAATGTAAGGGCACAATGGCGTGTATAAGGGATTGGATTAATTGGATTATTCGTTTGTGTAAATCTTAATACATATGTATATATACTAGAATATACATAAAATAACTGTGTCCGCGACTTCGTCTGCGTTTTTATTTAATTTATTTATTTTATACATTTCTAAAATAAAAGTAGCCTAAAGCCGTTCCTTTTTTCATTAGCTGTCTGCTTGATGCATTGTCTGTCTGAATCAAAGTCGGTACAGCCGTTTCAGAGATTATCGGGTACAAACAGACAGACAAACATTCAAAAAAATACTATTTTGTTGTGTGTACCTTGTAAATATACATATGTGCACTTAGTAAAAAGTGATTATTTTAATATTACATACGGTTATGATATTGACTGGTAGGTATGTATGTATATTTGTAAGTATGTGTGTATGTATGTTCATCATAACTTCGAAACTACTATTTGACAATTGAGGTGTCGTTGGAACCGGTTTGACCGTCCCCTGGTTATAGGCTGTATGACATCTCTCTATAAGATATAAAATAGAGATTATTGAATCTTAAAGTTACATACTTTTTAGAGCGTGATATTTAGTGTTTTAGTTTTTGATTTGATACTTCTTGATGCGGATATAATAACGTGTTTAATTAATAACCTTTAGTTATATACTAAAGTGGAACTAGTAGAACTTAGTAAAGTATTTATTAACTAAAAAGGTGTACATTAGGCATGAGGTTGACTCACATATATTTTCCACCTATAGATTGGTGAATTCAAGTCTCTGTAGATTACGTTAAAAGTGCTGGAATAGACGTTTGATGTGACTAATTACTTTCGATGGTTAATTTGGGTAATTGTATTTTCTAATTGGATACATTATCCATTGGAAGTACCCAAATTACAGAGCTTTTGTCGGTGAGGTAGAGCCTGCTTATTTTTATTCCAATAAACGCTTGATATTTGGTAATAGCTGCTGTCCCGCCGAACTTTATACCGCTTCCACTTAGGCATGAAAAATAGTTGTTGACCAGCAGACCTACCCGATATACACACAAAATTACCTAATAAGAAACTGAATGGGATAAAAAGTCCTATATCCTTCTCCTGGTTATAAATAGTGATACAATCACAACTTTCTTTTATAAAGTTAAAATTATCTGTATATAATATATACAGATATCTTTTATAATACAAAAGATAAAAGTATTTTTTTTTATTGACTAATCTACTGACGTATAGACCAAACCCTTTGTGCTAGGAACTTAGAACTTCGTATATTATGTATTCCCCTTGTAAATTATCTACTATAGAAAAAAGTACCTTCACGCCTATTATCACCGAAGGAGTAGGCAGAGATGTGCTAGTATGTATATCCAAGACTCGTAAGTCCAGTAGATATACTAGAACATCCACGTTTACTATGGCCCTGATGTGTCCTAGGTGGCAAGCCTATCGCCACTTCGGACACATTCCAACCCCGGGCAATGTAATGCTTACTCAGAAAAATCTGAAAAACGAAGAAAAAAAAGTTGCCCGACCAGAGAATTGAACCCGGGACCCTTCGCGGCAAACGGTCTTAACAGGTGACAGCCGTACACCACAGAGGCGATAAATCTACTAAAGAAGATTTTTGAAATGGGATCCTATTCGTTTATATGAACTAAATAACTTTTTTTATGGAATAACACAGCGAACAAGCACACGACTCTCCTGATGGTAAGCCATAGAGATGGCAATAACGGCTATTTACCAATAATGAATTATACTGTTGTGCTATTTTTCAATAATAGTTGTCAGAAACTGCTATCCTGTTATCCTGTTATTTGAAGTGTTGTTGTTTTCAATAACACGTATAAAATCGTCAT